>APFE030816040.1:183762-216674 GCA_000404065.3 Pinus taeda
ATATTTTTGGTCAACGTGACCCTGGAAAAACCCCCTACAACTCTTGGGGAAAACCAGTTTGAGAGCTCTTCTTTATTTCTGAAAATTGTCTTTTTACAGTAAGAGAAATATTCAGCAAAAATCAGCAAGCAAACTTTTACAACTTATCTCAGCCTTGCTGAAAAACTGCCCTGCTGAAACTTCGTTGTTGTTACTCCGCTGCTGAAACTCCGCTGTTGATACTCCGCAGCTCACTGTCCAGAAATCTCCCTTGCTCTCTTGCTCTCCTTCTCTCAATCTGCTCATAAAAGAATTGAATCGAATGTGTTCTTTTCCTCCTTTTCCTCCCTTAATATAACTCCAAATGACTTTCGGGTGATCCAAGTGACTTTTGGGTGATCCCTAAATCCAATGGATGAAATAGATTTAGATCAATGGCTGAGATTAAATGCACATTTAAATCTCACTTTCTATTTTTTAATTCACCCCACTTTAATAAAGACCCACTTAGTCATTTATTTCCAAAGTCACTTTTCCTTTCTAATTTTTCATTGACTTTATAAAAGTCACTTTAAAATTAGACTTAGTAACTTTATCACTTAAAGTCACTTTTAAATTAGATTTTAACTTTATAAAAATTATAAAGTCACTTTAGGAGAAAAATTAAAATCTTTTGGACACTTTTCCCTAGGCCAAAGATCAAAGCCTAAGGGAACCACCTGTCCTCCGGTACCAAATTTCAACATAACTCGCCGCTCTTGCTGTTGCCTCATCAGATCTAGAAAATATTTCCTTCGGATCACTCTCTTCACCCCTCAGTTACTACTTCGATCTCTTCGACTCTCTCTTTGGCAGCTGACTGCTGCTACTCTGGAAAACGATCTGCCAGAAAATCGAACTACTCGAGGGTCTTCTCCAAGTGCGCATCGACTTCTTCATGTAATCCTCTGTTGAGACTTCAACAACCAAGATTAGATCTTAATCGATGGCTAGGATTAACTTGAAGTCAATATGTGTGAGTTTGTAGAACATTCACACATTGACTTTATTAATTATGATTGATTAGTCATATTCCCAAGTTTAGACTTAGGAAATATTTAAAAACTGACTAATAATCTCATTAAGTCATTTCTAGGCGGAATTTCTAGAAACGATTTTTGGGTTTTTGAGATCTCATGTATTCTAGCCTCTTAAAAAAATTTCAAGGTGAGAACATGTTGTCGCTTTTCCTAGCACCTCTAGCACAAGTGCTTCAGGAGATATAGAAAGCTTCCTAGAGACAACCTCCAGGTCGATTGTAGACCAATGCCTAGGACATCTTAAAGAGAGAGAGGCATTTAGGATTGGTTGAGGGATTATGTTGCACTCCAATTGTCACGTAGTTTTGAAAGATAATAAAGGGGAGCTTGGTTCAATAGTCTTTCATCAAGGTGAACTCAAGTAGATACATGGATCCAAATACAAGTGGTGAATCGGGTTGATCTCAAGGAGGAATACCTTGTTCTGATGATCGACACACAACAATGAGAAACTTAATATTGAAGTTGTAGTGAAGGTGAAGAGGAGGACAGAAAGGAGGAAAATAGATGCATAGGGCTGTAAACAAGACATAATCCTAAGTAGCAATGTTCTAGTAGAAGGATGGAAGGCATAAGAGATGGAATGGCAAGAATTGCTGAACGCAAATTAAGGTTTCATGTTCTATAGCTCATGGATACACTTATGAGTAATCAACATATGCAAATCTGTGTTCTTAAAGGTACATAAGTAAATCTTTAAATAACACAGGTATTATCACTACTTAGCAGCGTACATATAACCATGAGAGAATGAGATCGGCAACTTCATTACACAATTTCAATAGAAGAGAAACATACACGAAATGAGATTTATAGAGGGGAAAACATACTTCTTACAACCATGATTAGAATCACCAAAGAGTTTCATTAATCCTCAAAATGAGTCCAACATACCAGTCCATTACATTTAGCCAAACATCGCTCGAGTCCCTCATGAACAGGCAGATAGAACCAAAAGTTGAATCACAGAACTTGGACCTTTGTGGGTGCAGGATTCCGAAACCTTGATTAAGTGTTTCTTCCCTCTATTTATAAGGAGAGGGGGAGCTTTGAATTAACAGTTACAAAATATCTCAGCTAAGTGTCAACTGCCCAATTGACTAGCTGTCTTGGTGTGCAAAGGATTTGATTCCTTTCTTGAAAATACACTGAAATTACAGAATCATAGAAAAAGGAAAACAAAAAGATGATGGAGGAAGTATCCCTATGCCATCTTTGAGATTGCCCTTGATCAGGCCACGCCTTTGCCTTGGTGTGCTTCTGCTCGGTCGGTTCCTGTCGCTTTTGCCTTAATTGCCTGACCTCACCACTCTCTGGAGTTGGTAGTGATTGACTGTGTTTGATTGTCATAGAGCAAAAACATAGATTGTCTTGGCAATCCTTCATAGTATGACTGAGTGGAGCTCCATGCTAAGCCATTAAGTCTTTCTGAGTCACATATCTCCATTTACTCTCTGAAGTCGTGCAAGTGAAGTAGTCAAATTCATTTTCGTGGCTATTGTTGTCCTCGGCTTCTTGTTACAGAGGCTTCCACAGGATCAACCCATATCAATTTCCCACTCCTCCATACCTTGATTCAATGACTTAGCTGTCGACCCATAAACCTTCAAAGCTTTGTACCATACTATCGGGACATCCTTGCATCGGGACTTTTAGTCTTAAAACATTACAAAACAGTGAGCTTCGACGTCTCTTGGCCCCCTTTGGTTTAACACCGTATTGCAGTTCTCATCATATGATTGGGGGTCATGACCAAGAGCTTAGCTTTAAGGCACTAAGGACTTTAGACTCTTGCTGGGGTTATTGTTCCTTTGTAAACTATTCTCCGCCCCTGTTCGTGAAGTCCTTCTTAACCGTGTGTTAGCCCACATATCGGAGCTCTTGAGTCAGTGTTTTCAAATCGGGGATTTAACTTGGAGTGATGCGATATTAGGTTTCGCCAATTGTCGATCATTGATCACCTTCCGTGCTTAGCCCTTGGTTCTTTGGCTCTTTATGTGACCGGGGGCCAACGCCTGTATCAGAGCCTCTTTATCGACAGATCGCAATTAGAGGTTTTACTATGGAGTTGTGACAATTCTCATCCTCTGATCGCCGATCATTGATGTGATGTCATCCTTTGCCATGTGTCACCTTATGAGTGGTGACACATGTCGCATTGTTTTGGTTTCTTATGACCCTCAAAACGCTGAATTTGCATGCCACGCATTTGCTATACTGCCACATCATTCTGACATCAGCTGTCCCTTGTCCCTTATCGGAACCAATCATGTGTCACCATGTGTCATGTATCAGAGCAAATCTTATGTTGTCACGCGTCCTGTTGGAGGAGAGAGAAAAGGCCTACTCTTGCTCGAGTTTTGCGAGGAAATCCTTTGTTAATTTGCATTAGGCCCTGCTCGTGCTTTAATTGTAAAGGCACAAACCTTGGTAATTTTAATCGCAATCAGAACTTTATGCGATATTGCAACCTTAAAAGCTTGTCACTTGTTCTGTTGTTGATTGCAATGCGCCGATCTCTTGATGCTCCGATACCTTGGACCTTTGATATGCAGGATCACGATATGTCGGGACTTCCGATATGTCGGGATTGTCGATTTGCGGGATCGCCGATATACCGGGACTTGAGATTTCACCTTCAGGCATTTTCTCCTTGTCTTCTGTTTTTTCAAGGGTAACTTCAATCTGCTCTAACTTTTGATTCCAAAGTCCATTTGAGGAGTTCCATATACCGCTGGAAAGCTAATTCCGAGCACTGTCCATTGGATGAGGTCAGATTTAACTTTGAGGGCTTATGTGGTTTGGGAGATGGCTACAAACTCTTCTATTCTTTTGTACTTTGGTTAGCTGAAAACAAATTTTGCACTGAGTGACAACATAACACATCCAATGATACAAAAACTAATAAGGTTACCGAGAGCTATATCCTTTCATAGACCTATTTCAGCTATCATTCATGCTTCCCTATGATGATGTCACAAGCTCTTGCTTCTAATGCTTCTTATGATGCCATTTCCTAACATGAAGCATCCTATCATGCTTCTAATGGTTCCTAATAGTTTATACTTTTACAACAGATCTTGAAAAGAGTTAGGTGAGGAAGACTATCTCAATCATAATAGAGATCTTTTACTTCCTCCTTGTATTTCTTCTCTTCAACTTCCTCCACTTCCTCGGTGATATGGGCTTCTTCTCTTCCTCTTTTGTTATTGTCCTTTTTGAGCTTAGGACAATCTCTTTTGTAATGCCCATATTCTTGACATCCATAGCATTGAACCTTAGCCAGGTTCTTTTCCTTTTTTCTGAGGACCAAATTTCCCAGACTTTCCTCTTCTCTTTGTCATAGCAGCATATGCTTGATTTTGCTCACTTGATCCCACATCAGTTTTAGCCTTCAGCCTAGCTTCTTCAATCTTACATAATTACCATAAATCCTGGAATGGAGTAGCTTCATTCTTCCCATGAATACTTGAAGTAAAGTCACCCCGCTCCTCTGGTAGTGCATTTAGTACTATAATGGTCATCTCTTGGTCAGACATTACTTCTCCCAGGTCTTGAAGTTGATCCCTTATTTAAGATATTCTCATAAAGTATGAGGCTATTCCTTCTTCTTTCAATATCCTTAGCTTGTAGAATTCTTGCCTTAGAGAGATAACTTTTCCTACAGTGCTTACAGAAAATAACTCTACCAATTTGTCATATATTTCTTTTGACGTGTCGAGTTTAGATACATATGGAATGAGGGGATCCTTGATGGATTGTATGAGAATCCTTTGAGTCGTTACTTCCCTTTCAAAAAAATTTGCAAGTGCTTGAGCATCTTCTTTTGCTGGTTTGGTGATGGATCCTTTGACATGATCCATAACCTCATTTTCAATGAGATTCAAATTTGTCCTTTTCTTCCATGCAAGATAGTTTGAAGCCCCAACCAATTTGTTGCTTTGCTTATAAAAAGACATTTTGACAGATTCAGACATAATATACTTACATGTGAAGATGCTTCTTTCACTTGTTGCCTCCTTGAATTTTGATGATGATATAGTTACTAAAGAGCTTTTTCTTTATGAATGTAGTTCTCTTTAGGAATGATCCTTGACCCCACAAAGAGGGAGATCACTTTAGTTCCTTTGATGTTGTTGTCCTTGTTGATGATGATCAACGATGATTTCTTGAGGATGTCTTGATGCTTCTTGGATGATCTTCTTCAAAGGTAAGGTCCTTGCTTCAACGAGACGAAGTTGCCTTGGAACTGTTGAAGATGATGACAACGTCCTAGATCTTGCTTCTCTTGGATGAATAGTCTTCATGATTTGTAGGTCTCTTTAACTTGAGTAGGTCTTTGGAGGTCTTTTGATGATGAATTGAGGATCCCAAGACTTCTGATAGTGTAGACTTCTTCTTTGATCTAGGGTTTTTGATACTTCTTTGTAGATCTTGACTCTAAGACGATCTTCTTAGATTTTCTTTGAATTCTCTCTCGATATTTTGTCCTTGAGTGTCCCTTGATAAGATGCCCTTCCTTGACGTTGTTACCTTAGCTCTGATTCCATGTTGAAAAATCTAGGGCATCAAGATTAGGTGATTTCTCTATTTAATGATAAATGCTTGTGAATGCTTTTTACTTCAATAAATTAGGATCTTCTCTTTTGTTAGATTATTATCGTATTCTTCTTCATCAAACAACTACTAAAGGATAAACAATAAAGAGACAAGAGACACAAAATGTAGGTTATCAGCCAGGGCCAAAACCTCTCCCACTTGAGAGGAAATCCCAAATGAATTCTTCTTCTTATAGAGGCTTCAATTGACGAATACCAAGCCGAAGACCCTTGACCTATTTGCCTCTCCAAGACCATGTCACAAAGCTTCCTTGATGAGTTTCTTCTTCCTTGAGTCAACATTGTCAAACTCCTTCCTTCCTCCTCCTCTATCCTTCAGAGTTTCGACCCCTTGATTTAGGTCTGCAACTTTCGACCCTAATTCAGAAACCCTAGTTGTAGCTCTTGGAAAGTGTCACCTTCTAGATAATGCCCTTAGACTCCTTCGCTTAGGATAAAGACTCCTTCTAGCTTAACTCGACTTCTTTTGCGACTTGTCCCCTCCAAATTCGGTTACCCAAGATGACTGCAATTTTTCTCGGCTTCTTCACAACAAATGATCCCTCTCTTCTTTGCACATGTGATGTCAAAGTGGCCCTAAACAAATGTAAAATGAACTCGGCTTCTAGTCCCTTCTTCTTCGCTTGGATGAGAGTTCTTCTTGAGTGTATTTCACACTTCTTCTTATTTCAGTCCTTGATTGAATTGCTTGTCTTCAAATGAGAGTCGAACTATCTATTTATAGTGGTGTGCCTATGAATATAAGCCGACTTGATAGAGATCGAGGCCGACATGTCCTCTGGAGAGGTTTCATTACTCCTTGAAGTCGACTTGTAGGAGGTGCTTGAGATTTGTCTTGGAGGGCCTTTTTATTCTTTTAATGACTCGTACAAATATGTAACATGCCTAAGAAAGGTCCTTCATACATGACATTGACTCAATTTGACTTTCATGACTTGATGACAAAACCTAAAGGGTCACAATGGGAACCTTAACTAAAATGAAATTCCTTGATCATGAAACCCATGATACAAGTTCTACAAAAGTAATTTTATTTTCATCTTTACATAAATTACATAAAATCACAATTACACATGTCATTATGAATATTGAACCTAGTTACGCTTTTCAACATGCTTTGAATACAATACTTGATGTGACAAAACAAAGTCAAGTGGGGTGCCTATAAAGCCCTAGATCAGTAAGAATTGACGACTGAGAGAGGGTTGGTTGGATGACCCAAGTACTGTCAACAAAGAGCAGATTTGTGATAGTTAAGAGGGAGGAATATGGAGCTCTATGATAATCATCCTTGAGGCAACAAAGTGGCTGTAAGTGGGTAGCCAAAGAAGACCTCACGTACATCGTTCATTGAGGAGCTAATAGAACGTGATCCTTTGGAGTAGCAAAGGACATTGTTAGTGGGCAGCCTGGAAGTCCATAAGAGTTGACAATCTTGAAGGGGCAAGAGAGCAGCTAGTGGGCAATTTGAGTAGCTTAGGTCCAGTCTTCTTGGAGCAGCTACGAAAGATTGATAGTGGCAAATTTGACGGTTGGAGATGCAAGCATTCTGAAGTAGCAAAAGTTGTAGTGGTCAACAAAAGAGGAGGCACACACATGACTTGCCAAATGTGTTCAAGGAGTATCCTTCTACATGACCAGGAACAAGAAGAGTTTTTAGCCACCTGAAGGAGAAGGGCATGCAATTACAGATTAAGCTAGAGATGATGGTTAGTATGTAGCTAGAGGAGTTCGTACTATCAGTTTTTAGAGAGTCAGGTAATCCTCTTCATCTCAAAGATGTTCTCTATGTTCCAGAATTGAGGCAAAATCTTGTTTCAGTAGCTAAAAAAGTACAATACACCCCCAACCGTACCTTAGCGAGATAGAGTTTATGATATAAAAACGAATAAACCAAAGAAGAAAGAAGCTATAAACATATGTAAAATAAAGTCAAATATTGGTATTAAGAATGAATATTAAGAAAAAAATGGACTAACAACTATAGAAATCATGAAAGTAATGATAACCGTGGTTATAAATACCTAAAAAATCCCAATAATGAAATAAGGAAATAAGCCAACAAAACACGCATAAATTAATGAAACAAACCAGGCAATCTGTGGGAGTTAATCGCAATGATGAGTTAGTGGCTCTATGCTGACACATCCCACTTTTGTAGAAGATGGAAAGGGTGAAAATGGGAAGAGGAAAGATGGAAATCAAAGGGGGAGGATGCCGGGGAGAAAATGGAAAGAGGAAAGGGTGGGGTGATGGGGCCCCCTTCAAGGCAGGCCGAAGGTTCAAGGCAGGCTGAAGGCTCAAGGTTGGCCGAAGGCTCACTCACTGAGCCGAAGGCTCAATCACTTGCCCTTCGGGCAAGTTCTATATTGACAAGGGATATGATATCATCTTCAACAGAGGTAAGGCACACCTCCAACACTTAGCTTCTGAATGTAAGAAGTAGATAGGTATGAGGGTGAAGAATCTCTACAAGTAGCAGGTAGAGACAGGTGCAACTTTGAGCAACAAAGCAGGGGGTGCTCATAGTAGAGAAGTGGTGGTTGAGCGAGAGCAGGATAAAACTCTCAAGATGGAGCCTCAGCCAGTATCACAGTTTCACTCTAAGCTAGTTGGTAGTTGGGCTGACCAGCAAGATGATGTGGAGCATAGCCTAAGGTGAGTGGAGGTAGCCACTTAGTCTGAGACTCCCAGTATGGGGAGAGTTCGAACCAAGTGGGTAGAGGATTTGGTTAAGGGAGATCAGAAGAGAGTTGAATTTTCCACCGTCACTTCCAGCTAGAGGAAACACCCTCAGAGGTACACAGGGTACATGGCACTTAAAGTGATAGAATTGCAGAGCATGGTGGGAAAGAACATGTCTTCAAAGCAGGTTCTGCAGAAGAAAGCATGGAAGTCATCTAGTTTAGAGGGAGCAACTGCAGCAACAGAGAACTTGGTAGCGTTGGAAACAAATCTAGGTGGACGAGGTTCTTCTAGGAACACCTTCCTCGCTAAGAGGGATTGTTGAAAATAGTAGCGAGAAAAGGGTTGCTTGATTTGTGCCTTAATCATAGGAGCCATAATGTGTTCCTTCTTGTGCATGACTCGAGTTCCTAAAAACTAGGAGATTCCCTATAAATTAGGACAAGTTCCTATAATTTAGGAATCGGTCCCTAAAAATTAGGAGTTAGGATGCAATTAATTGATGTGTTGAAATTGAAAGTCGATTTCTTGATTTTATAGTGTGAGTTAATTGAGGAAAAACACAAGTGATTGATTTTTAAGTGTTTGACTTGAAATATAGGACGAGTTACATGAACAATTAACTCATGCTAACTCAATCAATCGCATAATCATTCCTTAATTAGAAAACTCACTAATTTTAACGATTTGAATTGCCTTTAAAAGGAGGAACGAAGGCACAAGCTATTCATTGTTTTGGTGAGCACGAGTTGGTGAGGCCGAGCAATAGGAAGCACAAGTTTGTGCGTGGAGCTTGTGAGAAGAAGAGTGTGCAAGAGAAGCTTGTGCACATATTGGTGGAGGGCAGTAGAGATCAATAGTCTTGCAAGGGTTTCAAGCTTGGTTCAACGCAGGAAACTAGGTTGTTTTCAGATTGAAACAATTGTATTTGTAAGAGATCAATTGCTTAGGTTTTCTATCAATAAAATTCTCATCAAGCAGAGGGTTTTCCTGGTTGGGTTCCATAGTAAAAAAAGTTGTCTTGAATTCTGTGACTGTGTTTTATTTTTGTTCCTAATTCTGTTGCAAATTGAGTAGAGAAATTCTATGTTTGTATGAGATGAAATTATATTTCAGATCGCTCATATTAGCAGATCAAAATTCTGTGGATTTTTTACATGGTATCATAGTAGTGAACCAAATCGACCAACACGCATATTTCAACTTTGAGAGGGTTGTGGTGTTATGAATATAATTCATAACAAAATAAATAAATATAAATAATATAAATACTAAGTAATCAAGTAGTGATTATGTTAAGAAGTCATTGGTTCACTGAAAAGGCATGTCTTTAATCAAGTAGTGATTATGTTAAGAAGTCATTAGTTCACTGAAAAGGCATGTTTAAAAGACATGCCTAATCATGAAAGGTCACCTGCTTAGGTATAAAAGCATGGCCTCATTGTAACATTCATATCACGTATACATTTTATATATATAATAAATTATTATATTTCAACTTTGAAAGGGTTGTGGTGTATTGAATATAATTTATAACAAAATAAATAAATATAAATAATATAAATACTAAGTAATCAAGTAGTGATTATGTTAAGAAGTCATTAGTTCACTGAAAAGGCATGTCTTTAATCAAGTAGTGATTATGTTAAGAAGTCATTAGCTCACTGAAAAGGCATGTCTACAAGACATGCCTAATCATGAAAGGTCACCTGCTTAGTCTTAAAAGCATGGCCTCATTGTAACATTCATATCACGTATACATTATATATATATATATATATAATAAATTATTATTAAATAGGGCTTGTGTATTTTTACATTCAAGTCTCCAAGCTATCAGTTTTGATACTTCAGTGATAATTTTTATGCTTCAATGGTATCAGAGCCACGATGCACAATATAATGATGCGAGTCCTTGAACGTTGTTCGCAGCACAATGTGCCATTACGTTCACGTCCTGAATGCGTTGAGCAATTTAGTAAAATTCAAGAAGCATTTCAACGATTAGAAAAATCATGTGCAGAAATTACAACATGTTTAAATAAAAGTTATGCAAAGGAAGACAATAGTGATTATAAAGATGCCACCCCAAGCTTAGGAGAAGTTGTTAAAGAAAATGTTGCAGACACTTCGATGGAGGTTGATATGCCAGACAAAATCCAAGACATGCCAGATCCATTGCTGAGTACAAAAAATAGTAAGATTGGGGGTTATATTGATATTGAAACAGTTAACCAAAAGAATATTGGACAACTAGAACAAATATCGGATTTGATGAGGGCTGAAATTGGTAAGTGTAATGTAGAGAAGCATGATGAAAATGTGTCTTGCAAGAACATTATGTTAGAAGAAAAGCAAGGAATTCCAGATTCCTCATTGGAGGAAGTTAGTGACCGGGACGGAAGCGAAACTGTGAAAATTGATAATGGAAAAAAAAATTCAAGGAGGAGACTGAGAGCACAAAAGGCAAAGAAAAGTTGTCTGTACGTGAGGCCCCACCTGATTATCAACATCCAGATTCCTTGGAGAAGAGGAAGGTGTCACAATATACTTGTATCAAGCGCAATGTTTATTCGACCAAGGAAAAGCGTGTAGAAGATGATGTTGCAGAGTGCTCTTGTAGGCCATCTTCCTTTGGTTTGGAAGGAGTTTGTTATGAAAATTGTCATTGCAGAATGACACATGTCATCTGTTCCTCAAGCTGTCATTGTGGGAAATCCTGTGTAAATAGGCCATTTCGGCTCCGAAAACCTAAAAGCTTGAAATTGTCGAAGACTGAGAAATGTCACCGGGGAGTGAATGCCGATGAAGATATTATGGCTGGAGAATTATTGATAGAATATGTTGGAGAAGTAATTGATATCAAAACATGTGGAGAAAGGCTATGTAAGATGAAGGAAAAAGGTGAAACAAATTTCTATATAGTGCAGATGAATTCTAATACGCTCATTGATGCGACCTACAGAGGAAATAAGTCACGATTTATCAATCATAGTTGCCTACCAAAGACGCAACATTGTTAAAGATAGGTGTCAAAGGATGTGCTCCAGTCGGAAGGTCAACAATGGGTGCCGTTTCGGTTTGGGCGTATACGGTTAAGCTATCCAATTAAGCAAATAATCATAATCGATTGGGATAACAACGTATAATTAAATATAACTTAAGTAAAATCTATTAATTAATTCATATAAATTAATTAATTTAATTTATATCATTTAATTAATTAATATATAAAATTTTAATCATATAAAAAATCAATTTAATTAATTAAATTATATATATAAAAAAACAACATTATAAAAATTATAAAAAAATAGAATATATATATATATATATATAAAATTTATCTATATAATATATTATATATATAATGTATATATTAAAAAAAGAGAAGAAAGAAAGGCTCAAGTATTATCAAAAAACTCTTATTATATTATAATATATATAATATATATAGATTATTTAAAAAAATAATGAAAATTCAAAAAAGGAAAAAAAAAAACAAAAATTCCGAGCGAATATATTGGATGACCTTACAGACGAAATGATGCCTAGATTTATACATCGAGACACAGACAAAGCAAAGCAAATTCGACATATAGAAAGCTTGAGTACAAGCCTTCCAAGGGACAAGGGCTTGTTATGAATATTAATGGATAACAAAAAATAATAAAATAATAAATACTAAGTAACAAGTAGTATTATGTTAAGAACATAGTTTAACTAAAAAGGCATGTCTCTAATCATGAAAGTCACCTGCTTAAGTATAAAAGCCAGGCCTATTGTAACATTCATACACTTATAATTAATATATATTATAATATATTATATATAAATTATTATTTGTTGACCTAATCATCAAAATTGGGTGAATAACTGTAATTGATGTAAATAAATAATAGAATATATGAAGAGTCACAGGGAGATGAAATGAATAGTCTCTCCCTCGTGTATATAATAAAGACCAACCTGAATGAATATCATGAATTGTTTTGAGGAGTTACTTCCTGGTTTGACATGGTATCAAAGCCAGTGACATTTTTGGCTTCCCTCTGCTTTGTAACGCCCTATTCTGCCTATGTTTTGCCTATTTCGCAGAACTCACACCTCTGTTTTTGTTAGTACACTGTCATATGCGTTTTCTATGTTTGACATGGTATCATATGTGTTTTCATAAAAGCGTTGCTCCTCCTGCTGTTGCTCGGCGTTTTTCTCTGCTTTACATAAACGTTGCATTTTTGCTCTGTGGTATCACTGTTTTGTTGTTGTTGTTGTTGTTTTCTTTCCCTGTGTGGAATACTTGATTGGAATACCACTCAACACTCACACCATACGCACTGGTATCCAGTCTTGAATACGCTCCATACTCCACACTACACGCACTGCTATCTGCTTTCATACGCACTGCTATCTGCTCTCAACACTCACACCATACACACTGTCATTTGCTGCCTTACTCACTGGTAAGGGCGGCTCTGCAAACCCTTTACGCCCTTGCTTCCTGTAGCATGGAAACCCGTCCAATATTATCACTAGAGATGTCTAGCGCTGCAATTTGAAAATTTATGAGGTTCCTTCGGTAGTTTAATAAGGTTTCCCAAGACTTACCTTGGTTTTATTTAGCAGAAGTCAGTCATTTTCCAGCTCTCAAGATTCATTCTGCTTCTAATTCATGGCGGAAAATCCAGTTCAGGACCACTGATCTACTTCTTACAGTTGCTTGGTTTCCGAAACTCTGAGACCAATAGCTGTCAGAAACTGTGTGAAGAGGGAACAACTGTAACCTTGGCATATGGAATATCAGGTCGACTACCGCTCATAATACACAGTTTCTTGTTTTAATTGTCCTTCTCGCATGGCATTTTTGGTTCAGAATAAGGGAAGATTGATATATCGTTGTTGCTGCAATGTTGTGTTGCTGTTGCATTGTATATATGTATGGTATTGAATGTTAGAGTCGGTGAATGGTGAATGCTATTACGCTGAATGATATTGCAGTGTATGATATTACATTTTGTACAGTGATACCTCTGTCTCCATATATCAGAATCAAATCTTTTTTAGGAGTAAAATTTTGCCAGCAGAAGTATTTTTACAACACTCAGATTTTACAATGCATTCAATCATATCTATTGTGGGAGTAGTTCTCATTGGCAAGGAAACCTATCCTGAGTGGTCTCGGAAGATAAAACACACCCTCATTTTCAATGAGTTGTGGAAAGGAGTGTGTGTTGGAGACGGAGACAAAGAGCCAGAAGAGCCTACCTTAGACAAGGAGTTCGCCACTTGGGAAAATAAGAACAACAAAGCCTATGCATTAATTGCATCATCTGTAAGTGAAGAGGTGAGTTGACATATTTCACCATTTTCAAATGCTTTCGAAGCCTTACAAAAGCTGAAAGAACTTTATGACTCACTCTCTGCACTTGAAGTTGTTCAATTCATGATTAAACTCTTCACTCTTGAATTACAAAATAATGATCCTCTTGCTTTTGCATCCGAAGTAAAATCTATAATGCATGATATCAAAGCCACTAAGGTTGAATATATTCCTCTTGTTGCTTTTCTCAAGGCACTTCATCCTACTTACTCCAATTATCTTGAGTCATTGCAAGCAAATGGAAATCTCAAAGATATTACCTTTGACTCTCTTGTGAAAAAATTTGCTGAAAGAGAGAAAACTTTTGGAAAGAAGACAACCCCTGAATCTTCTGAAGAGGCCGTGTGCCTTGCTCATAAAGAAAATAATCTTGCCCAAGATTCTTCTAGAGGAAGAGGTGGTCGAAGAGGAAGAGGAAGATATTTCAGAGGCAGGGGGGGCAGACACTCTCAAGGAGAAAAGTCAAATTTGCACTGCATACGCTGCAAAAGAAATGGATCACATGATGCCTCCACATGCAAGTTACCTTGGGACAAAATTGAGTAGCAAAGAAACCAACCCAAAGGTAAAACTAATGACATAGACAAAGGTAAAGCACCTGAATTCGCTCATTATGTTGTGGCACAATGTAATATTGGAAAAATGATTGGTTGCTTGATTCAAGAGCAACTTGCCACATGACTCATAGAAAAGATTTTTTTGAAGAATTTACTGATAATGTTGATGGAGCAGTATACTTTGCAGACCAATTGAAACTCAAGCCATCAGGGCTTGGCACAATTAGGCTTAAATTGCCTAGTCTTCCAGACTTTCTTCTGCATCATGTTCTATATCTCCCACAGCTGAAGAGAAACTTGCTGTCCTTGGTCCACATTCGCCAACAAGGTCACTCCATTCATATGTTTGATGGCGAGCTTGAGGTGAGAAAAGATTTTGACCACTCACTTGTCACGAGGGGGATAGAAGAAGAAAGGCTACTCAAGCTACAGGGTACCTCTGCTCATGCACAACATTTCTCATACAATTTTCATTATGAAGAAGGCACACTTCCATCAAGTTTATTATGGCATGCTAGATTTGGACATTTGAACTATGACAGCCTCCGCTTGTTGAAGAAAAATGGTGTGACTAGTTTGCCTACAATTCTTAGGAAATTTAAGCAATGTGATGCTTGCATTCTAGGAAAGCATAACAAACAGTCTTTTCATGATTCACATTCAAGAGCACGTAGAAAAATTGAACTCATTCATTCAGATTTATGTGGTCCAATGCCTGTTCCTTCTGCAAATGGAAATAAATATATGATGACATTTATTGATGACTACACCAGAATGTGTTGGATATATTTATTAAAGAACAAATATGATGTTTTTCAAACATTCAAGAAATTTCATACATGGATTGAAAATGATGCACAATCTCATATTGGCTCTATTCGCACGGATAATGGAAAAGAATACACTTCAAATGAATTTGAAAACTATATTCACCAACATGGGATCAAACATCAAGCAACTGTGCCTTATAATCCCCAACAGAACGGTGTAGCTGAAAGAATGAATAGGACAATCTTAAATATGGTGTGCTCCATGATGTTTCTCAAAAATGTAAAATTGATGTTTTGGGCTGATGTAGTTCTATGTGCTGTATATATAAAGAATAGATGTCCATCTAATGCTATCAGAAACAAGACTCCCTATGAAATGTGGTATGGGCACATTCCTTCGGTAAAGCATCTCAAGATCTTTGGTTCCACCTGTTATGCCTTGATATCAAAGGTACATATAAACAAACTTGGTGCAAGAAGTCATAAGTGTATCTTCTTGGGATATTCAAACACCTCCAAAGCATACCGTCTATATGATGAAGTCAATAAAAAGTTTGTTGTATCTAGAGATGTAATATTTCTTGAATCATTCAAAACTGACAATGTTGTTGAGTAGCAACTTGATCGCTTGGATAGATTCGCAAATGCAAAATCATTTCAAGAATTCGATAATCAGATTCCACATCTTGAAGGGGGGATTCCTATACTAAATCAACCTGTGGAATCTTCTTCTGAAGCACTCTCTCCCCTGCATGAAACTCCAACAACAGATGATACTTTAAGTGATGTGATTGATAGAATTGGGAGACTCAATCTTGATTCAGTCCCAATTCAATCAACGAAACAGCCTGGACCATCTCAGAAAGGTCCCCCAAAGTGGTTGACAAAGACACTTGAAAGTGTTCATCCTGATAAGGTTGGAAAGATAGGAACTAGAAATTTAAACCGGCAAATTGGAGGTGATGTAGATGACTCTGATTCACCTGTTGATATGGGTGTTTCTTATGATTGTGAATTGAATTTGTCTACAGATTTCGAACCAACTTCCTTCAAATACGCTGCTTCTCATGATTAATGGAAAGAAGCGATGCAGAAGGAGTATGATGCCCTGATAAAAAATGGCACTTGGAAGCTGGTTGCTCCTCCATTAGAAACCAAACCAATTGGTTGCAAGTGGGTCTACAAGAACAAGTATAAAGATGATGGCTCACTTGACAAGCACAAAGCCAGGCTTGTGGGAAAAGGTTTTGCACAGAAGGAAGGGGTCGATTATGAGGATACCTTTGCCTCCACAGCAAAATGGGCTACCATCCGGGCACTCTTTGCCCTAGCAGCTCAGAACGATTGGAAAGTCTATCAAATGGATGTAAAAACTGCTTTCTTGAATGGAGATCTAAAAGAGAATGTTTTTATGCCCCAGCCTGAAGGATTTGCTGTGAAAGGACCTGAACATAAAGTATGCAAACTTGTGAAATCCTTGTATGGCCTCAAACAAGCACCGCGAGCTTGGTATGAAAAACTAATTGAGCATCTTCTGAAACTCAATTTCAAACATTATGATCTTGATGATGCAACTTTATTTGTCAAGAAAGTTGGTAAAACAGTTGTATATCTTGTGGTATATGTAGATGATCTTTTAATGACAGGGAACAATGAAAGCTACATTGCATCCATAAAGAAAGAATTGAGGAAAGGTTTTGAAATGACTGATTTTGGGGCTATGTTCATTACTATCTTGGTATTGAAGTAACTCAACATCTGAAGTCCATATTTCTTTCTCAAAAGAAGTACATTGGAGATTTGTTGAAACAGGTTTGGCATGACAGAATGCAATCCTCTTACTACTCCAATGGAACAAAACTTAAAGCTCACATCCATTGAAGGAAAAGAATTTGAGGATGCAACAAAGTATAGACAACTTGTAGGAAGTGTCAACTACCTAACTACTACCAGACCAAATCATTTTGTTTGTTGTTGGAATCCTCTCCAGGTTTATGCAAAAGCCTTGTGAGGGACATTGGTCTGTTGCAAAAAGAGTTCTAAGGTACTTGAAGGGAACTCAAGACTTTGGAATCAAGTATACACAGGTGGACGACTTCAACTTGATTGGATACTCTGATTCATACTTCAATGGAGACAAAGAAATTGGGGTATCTACTTCAGGTTATGCTATGAGTCTTGGATCAAGAGCTGTGTCCTGGAGATCACGCAAACAATCAGTTCCAACAGATTCCACAATAGAAGCGGAATATGTGGCAGCAGCTGAGGCAACAAAAGAAATTGTGTGGCTTAGGAAAATTCTGGAAGATTTGCAGATAAAACAAGTACAATTGACTCCACTCATGATTGACAATACCTCAGCAATAAAGTTGGCCAAGAACCCAAAGTTCCATGATCGAATGAAGCACATCAATACTAAATATCATTTGATTCGACATCATGTTGAGGCCAAAACAATCCATCTCTGCCATTGTTCCACTAATGAGCAAATAGTAGACATGTTCACCAAAGTGCTTGGATGAGAAAAGCTTGAACGATTTAGAACGATGCTTGGAATCACCAACATCCCTTCAGATTAAGGGGGGAATGTTGACACCTAATCATTAGGATTGGGTGAATAAGTGTAACTGATGTAAATAAATAATGGAAAATATGAAGTCACTGGGAGATGAAATGAATATTCTCTCCCTCATGTATATAATAAAGACCAACCTGAATGAATATAATGAATTGATTTGAGGAGTTACTCCCTGGTCTGACACAAACAAAAGATTCTTTCGGAATTACACACTTCTTGCAACATTGGTTTTGACTGAGATTTGACCAGCAAATAAGGCGGAGTCGTTGGGCTGTTGATCGAGCCCTTTTGGAGGAAGTTTGACTGTTGACTTGTGGATTGGTTAGGGAATCTTTGACTGCTGTTGACTTTGACCAAAATTGCGTATTTGAATTGTTGACCAAATTTGAATTTTGGGCTTATCTCTTGGATATTGGTTAGTAGATTGTTGGATATGTCAAAGATTTGATTTTGATTCTTTGTTGATGAATTGGAACATTGTATCTCTCTACTGAATATTTGATGACAACCTAATAGAAGAAAAATTTGAAAGGGTTTTCCTCGTTATGTGTTTTTCCCTGGCCTTTGACCAAATCTTATGTCTCTCTTGTTCTTAGCTGTCTTCTATTGCCTTAAACTACTGTTCTATCTACAATTGATTTTTGTCATTGGAAGATTGAATTTTATCTAAAAGTGATTGCTAATTGAAGAAGAATTGGAATAAGTGATAGTGCTAAGCATAGAACAATGAAAATTCAACACATCCATGTCATCAACAATCCACAAAACCAAGTGATTGTTTGTGATGAAAATCACAGTGTTGGTGAAGGAATTCACTAGGATGAGCCTCATGCAAAATGAGGGGTAACAGGCCCCCAATTTGAAAATTGGGTGGATGATTTGTCTTCATCATGTTTCGGGGTGGGACTAGAGCAAACAATATGGTTGAGTAAGTTGGGAATGCATGGGTTGACAATTCCAAGGATTGGTGAAGTGGTCCTCGAAAGCAATTGAGGCTCAAGTGAGCAATAAAATCCCCTTCCAAGGAGTTGCTTTATTGTCTTGTTCAATGTTGCACGAAGCAGGGATGGTTTTTGGAATCGGATCCACGGAAGCGTCGTTTCCCAAAAATCCAGGAAGCAAAGCGTCTACTATATATATATATTATTTTTTTTGCATTTTTATTAAAAAAACATCCAAAATACCAAATTTGTTGTAGAAGATACGAAAACATGCATATTTGTACATAAATCAAGATAGATATGGCATCCATTGTACATTAATGATTAATTATTCTAGCATCTGTGAAAATTTCTAAATAGAAATCGAACTGTAGTGATTGATATTATTTCTTCTACTTATTATTTCACAAATAAGTTATTCACAATGTTTCTACAACAAATATCAAAATAAATTCTATTGCAGCCTTCACAATTTAAATATTGTGGAAAGTTAATGCAAGGAAAAATACTAGCACAAGTATAATCACAATGACATAGTTATTTTTGGACAATTGTCCCCGGAAAAACCTAATGTGGGAAAATTGGTGCAGCAGATGAGGGTTTCTTTATTGATCTTCAACAAAAGTCTCATGTACAAGATACAACCAGCAGAATAGAAGAGGATTTTCTATGAGAAATATTATAGACGATATTCTCACGCTTCTCAACTAAATTTCGACTCTAGAGAGGCCTTGCTGCCCCCTCTGCGCCTCACTGCGTCAGCTTTTGTGGAAGGACTGCATAGACCCAACGTCAATCCCAACGTCACAACCTCAACGATGTCCCTCCTCTGCTCTGCGTCTTCTTTTTGCTCTTGCACCCCTAACTAATTTTGATGCCCTTTCTCCTTCTCACTTGCAACTCTCCCTTTGATTCGATTTCCTCTTGCTGAAATTCGACCAGTGAGAAAATCGATCTTACTTGGGTAACTGAGTATTTGCCCGGTGTGTTTTCCAAATGCCCATCGAAGTCCTTCTTATAATCCTCCAATTGAGTAATCAACAACCCATATTAGATTTTAATCAATGGCTCAGATCATATTGACTTGATCCTCGTCTTCTTCTAGAAGTTTCACCCACACTTGGATTAATACCCTTTAATTATTTTAATTTCCTAAGTTTAGACATAAGCACCCATTAAAAATAATTAATTATTTTAATAAAACTGTCTCTGAGTGAAATTTCCCAAAACGATTTCTGGGTATTGTGAAATACATGTGTCCAAACCTCCCTGCAAATTTTGAGGCTTAGAGCACATCCGATGCTACCATAAATCAAAACTCCTTAGTGAGGAATGTGCTCTAGTAATGCAACCTGCTGAAGCATCACTCTGATTTTGTGACATCTCCCTCTGTGCTGCTGATGCATGACACCATTGTCCATCAACTACTGCACAAATGCTGCATTTGTACTGTTGCTAGTCTTGCCACTTCCAACACTGCATCTGTACTGCAACTCCCTCTCATTTCCTGCCACTGCAATAGAGAACCCACTTGTTTTTGCTACTGAAACAAATTCTCTACCATACCCATTGACTCCTTGAATTGAATGAAGTTAGCTCTTCCTAGAGCTTTTGTGAGTACATTTGCTACCTGATTTCCCGTGGAGACATACCGCAACAGTATTGCCCCACACTGAACATAATCTCTGATAAAATGACATCTGATATCATTGTGTTTCGACCGATCATGAAATACTGGATTTTCAGAGAATTTAATACAACTCTGATTATCACAGAAAATATTGGTCTTTTCCATCCTCTTCTTGAACAAACTCACAAGAAGTTTTCTAAGCCATATAGATTCGCACATAGTTGTGCTGGTCGCCATATATTCTACTTCTGCTGAGGTTAGAGCTACCAACTTCTGCTTCCCGTTGCACCAAGAGATCATTCTTGATCCAACATTGAAGCAATACCCAGAGGTACTTTTCCGGTCTACTAAACTACCTGACCAACCTGCATCTGTGAGTCCATTCAATTTGACGTCATCTCTTCGGGTGTATTTCAACCCATATCCGACTGTTTCACACACATATCTAAGAATGTGCTTAGCTATTGCCCAATGCACCCTTTTCGGTTCGACCATGAACAGACTAAGGGTGTTGACAGTGAAGCAAATGTCTGGCCTAGTGTTGACCAGATACATGAGCGACCTAATGAGCTGTTTGTACAAGGTGGGGTCCACCTCCTTGTCTCCTTATACATCTATTTTCTTCCAGTTGGTGATCATGGGCATAGCCATGGGTCGACAATCCTGCATTCTGAATCTCTTCAGAATCTTTGTAGCATATCTTCCTTGCCCAAGGAAGATCTCCCCATTCTTCTCCCAAACTTCCAACCCTAGAAAATAATGCATCAACCCCATATCTTTCATGTTGAATTCTGCTTCAAGATTCTTCTTGCAGTCCTTTATGAGCCTAGATGACCTTGTTAGAAAGAAGTCATCCACATATAATACCAGAATAAGTGGCTTATTCTCCACCATTAGATAGTAGAGATTGGGATCAACATCACTCTTGACGAATCCCAATAGCTGCAAGTAACTATCAATCCGACCATACCATGCTCTGGGTGCCTGCTTGAGACCATACAGGGATTTCTTTAACCTGCATACATGAGTTCTGTTTTCATGAGTTTTGAAGCCTTCGAGCTGTTCTATGTACACCTCTTCTTTTATCACCCCGTTCAAGAATGTTGTCTTGACATCCATCTGGTGAATCTCCCATCCCATTTGAGCTGCTAGGGATATAATGGATCTGATAGAGGTATATCTAGCTACTAGGGCAAAGATCTCCTCATAGTTTATTTCTTCCTTTTGTGTGTACCCCTTAGCCACGAACCTAGGCTTGTACTTTGTTATGTTGCCATCTGCATCATACTTGATCTTGTAGATCCACCTTTATCCTACAACTGATCTATCCTCTGGTCTAGGTACCACTTCCCAGATATCATTCGTCATGATAGAACTATACTCTTCTACCATGGCATCCACCCAAACTTGGTGTTGTACGACTTCCTGAAACATAGAGGGTTCTTCAACTTGTGCTACCAAGGCTTGGTACCTGTCAGGCTGTCTGTGCCGCCCCTTCTTGGTTCTAAGAGCTTCGACAAACTCCTCTGTGTCCCTCAGTGTTTGCCGTATTTCCTTGTTGGTTCTACCACTGGTGGTAGGCTTAATCAAATCTTCCTCTTGTTCCTGCTGTTCCATCTGCTTAGAACTGCCTGGATTTTCTACTTCTGTGGAAACACTGGTGCTGTCGCTGTGCTTGATCCAGGTGTCTGTCCTCCTCCTTGCCGCGCTTGTTGCTGTTGGACTAATGGAACATCTACCGACTGACCTTCTGCTAGCATCTCTCGAGATTTCCTGAAAGCTCTATCCTCCATGAACTTTGCATCCCATCTTACTACAATCTTCTTACTGCTAGGAATGTAGATTTTGTATGCCTTCGAAGTCTCGCTATATCCTACGAGGTATCCCTTTTCTACACTTTGATCCAGTTTACTACGCTTCTCATCTGGAATGTGACAATATGCCACACTTTCAAATATCCTGAGATGAATCACCTCAAGCTTCTTCCTTGTGAAGACACCTTCAGGTGTTTCCTTCCCCAATGCTTTATGAGGGGTTCTATTATGGATATACACCACTGTGTTGCAAGCCTCTACCCATAAGAATCTAGGCAAGTCTTGGTCAGACAACATAACCTTTGCCACCCCAACTATAGTTCTATTCTTTCACTTTGCTACTCCATTCTGCTCTGGATTATATGGAGTTGTCCATTCTCTTTTGATGCCCTCCTTTGTGCAGAAATCTGTGAAGTCTTTGTCCGTATACTCTCCACCATTATTTGAATGCAATACCTTTATATTTTTCCCTGCCATGTTCTCTACGAGAGCCTCAAGATATTTGAACCGATCAAAGACTTCATCCTTGGTCTTTAAGAAATAGATCCGGGTTTTTGTAGAGTGATCATCAATAAAGGTTACGCAGTATTTGCCACCACTAAGAGCTCTTGTGGACATTAGGCCACAAATATCTGAGTGTATCAATCCCAATACACCTTCTGCTCTGTTGTTACTTTTGGAAAACGCTGCTTTAGCGTACTTCCCTAGTACGCATCATCTGCATACATCATCATGCTCATTACTACCACTAAGAGCTCTTGTGGACATTGGGCCACAAATATCTGAGTGTATCAATCCCAATACGCCTTCTGCTATGTTGTTACTTCTAGAAAAAGATGCTTTATGTACTTCCCTAGTACGCATCCTCTGCATACATCATCATGCTCAGTACTAAGGATTGGAACTCCCGTAACAGTCTCTTTGAGAATCCTAAGTGCTCCATGATGTAAGTGTCCCATTCGCCTGTGCCACAGTTCATTCAGTTCCTTTTCACCATTATGATTGCTCCTTATCAGTGCCATTGGAGACTCGAGCTGCAATCTATACAATCTGTTGCTTCGAGCTCCAATTTGTCTCTTCTTCTTCCAACTTGGATGTTTGATGTATACTTTCCTTCCAATGAAGTATACATCGTATCCCTTGTCCTGTAACTGGGACATTGAAATCATATTCATTCCTAACCTGGACACATGCAGAACATTAGTGGCTCGGATGCCAGTTCCTACTTCCATCTGAAATGCTATGGTGCCTCTCCCTATTGGAGTACACTTCGTTTTGTTTCCCATAGTAATCTGGAAGTCCATTTGTTCTTCTTGATAGCTCGAGAAATATTCTCGTACTCCAGTCATATGGGCTGCAGTCTCGCTATCAATACACCAAACATCTGTTGACATTGAACTTGATAAACATGTGAATTCTTCTTCCAATCTGGAAGATAATTCAAAGACATCTTGATTTTCCATCCTTCTTTGTGCTATTTTTCCTATCGATTTTAGATGCTTTTTTGTCTCAGCAACTGCTGCAGAAAACTGCGTCTTCACCTAAAGACTGCTTGGTGCTGAAGCTTCTGTGCTTCTCCCCCTGTCACTGGCAATCTTTGATCTGGAAATCTTCCTCTCTGCAGACTCTCTCAGAGAGAGATATTCCCATGAAATTTTTTCCCTCTTAGACTAGACTGCGCAATTCCTTTGGGGATTTGATTTTCTTCCTATGCAACAATTTTGAATTCCCTTCTTCAACGCTAACTCTTCTGGTCTGTGCTCCTACTTAATTCAACTCTAATACCATGTGAATATTTCTAAATAGAAATCCAACTGTAGTGACTGATATTTTTTCTTCTACTTATTATTTCAGAAATAAGTTATTCACAATGTTTCTACAACAAATATCGAAATAAATTTTACTGCAGCCTTCACAATTAAAATACCGCGGAAAGTAAATGCAAGGAACAACACTAGCACAAGTATAATCACAATGACACAATCATTTTTGGACAATGTCCCTGGAAAAACCCAATGTGGGAAACTGGTGCAACAAATGAGGGTTTATTTATTGATCTTCAACAAAAGTCTCATGTACAAGATACAACCAGCATAATAGAAGATTGTGATAGATATCATAGACGATATTCTCACGCTTCTTAGCTAAATTTCGACTCTAGAGAGGTCCTGTTGCCCCCTCTACGTCTCACCGCGTCAACCTTTGCACAAGGATTGTGCAGTCCCATCATCAATCTTAGTGTCACAGCCTCAGAGTTGTGCCTCCTCTGCTCCGCGTCTTCTTTCTACTCTTGCACCCCTGACTGACGCTGATGCCCTCTCTCTTTCTCACCTGCAACTCTCCCTCTGATTCAATTTCCTCTTGCTGAACTTTGACCAATGAAAAAATTGATCTTACTTGGGTAACTGAGTATTTGCCTAGTGTGTTTTCCAAAGGCCCATCAAAGTCCTTTTAATCCTCCAATAGAGTAATCAATGACCTAGATTAGATTCTAATAAATGTCTCAGATCATATTGACATGATCCTTGTCTTCTTCTAGAAGTTTCACCCACAGTTTAATTAATACCCTTTAATTATTTTAATTTCCTAAGTTTAGACTTAGGCACCTGTTGTCGCATAGAATGTCTAGGTACTGCGACAACGCTCAGATCGGGGGCTGTCACCTTGATCCCCAATCTCTACGTTTAAGTTGTCTTCCTACAACAGACTATGGGGGGTAGACCCTATGGAAAAATGGAATGAAGAAGAACTCGTTGGGAACCAACCAGTTCGGGGGACACAACGACGCGATCAAGTACTTGATTAAGATTTAGCAAGACTTAGGATTTGATTAAATTTTAAACGATTGATACCAGTGCCTTATGGAGTCAACGATCTTGCTAGGGAAATTAAGGTCAAGTAATTGATTAGCAACTGCTGCTTAGATGAATGACTATCTTATATGTAATGCAGATCCTAAAACTAATGTGAGATGCAAAAATCTTGATGAATTTTAGTTTAGCTACCTATGTAAATGTGAACCCTTCAATCATTTTCGTGTTGAGCCTGATTTCGTAGTGATTAGCAGAGAGAATATCAGGAGAAACACACTAAGGTGTGATTAACGATACCTCTCCTGAACTTCTAACATACCAAGTGCCTCCGGCGTTGCAGAGAGCTGTGGCTCTGACGACTGCAAGGTCATCGTTTTAAGTACTATTAAAAGTTGGCTTCTCAAGCAAAGATGGATGGATACCTATCTCTCTATTGACCAAGCTTATGCTTGGAAGTAAATTTTATTATGCAGAACTAATTTATATGCAAATGCACCAGATGATGAGAAGAAGTAAGACTCGAGGATGGGAAAACACTTATGTCGCAAAAGCCCTTAATCACTAAAATAAAACTTTCGCTTTATTGGATGAAGACTTAAAAATAAACCCCTGAAAATCATACAATTAAACCACAAGCTTATTTAAATTTTTTTTTGATACAATTATAGCTCAAAGAGAACAAAAACTTCTTTTCAATCAAAGTCAATAGATACTCAAAAAATACTCCATTTATGAAATAAAAGATATGCATTTTATCACAATTCCATGATAGAGCACTTAATTTTTAGAAAATTAGTTTTTAGGACAATAATAAGAAAAACTTTATGACAACAACAATATGACAATGAAAACAATATGCTATCAATGATATATTTATGCCAAAAATTTACTGAAAGTTTTCCAAACTTGCCCACATGAATTATAAAAAATTTTCAGCCTGTTGTGATGTGATTTCCAGAATTATATCAGATCTGATATACTTGTTACAACGAGCAATTAAAACATGAAATAAGCCTAATGATGAATGCCCAACTCAAGAAATTAATCCCTTAATGTATTAGACAACTTAGGAACTGATTTTATGCTAACCCACATGAAATTTTGCCACTGTTATATTTCAGATTTCAGAAACAGAATTATTCAGAGATAACAGTCACCCAAAATGTAGATCTAGGTCAAATTCTTGATACACATCAAACATAAATGACTTATTAATGTATTTAACAATTTTTTTAGTTAATTTCAAACCACTTGGATGTGTTTTTCACCACTATTAGAAAGGTATATGACTATTGTAGCAAACAATGAGGAAAAATATGGTTTAGATATCAAACCCTTAGGCCCTAGGCCTTAAAGATCACTTTCCCAAGTTGCTAAAAAATTTCAATACCGGAAAATTTACCAATGATTAGCTTCAGAAAATTAAATATTCAAATCAGAAATGGAGCAAGGGGAATCTAGAGCCAATGAGAGCTAGCACCGGGCCAATAGAACTAGCGTTGGGCTAGGATAAGGTAGATCTGGGCTTAGGAGCCCCAAAACTTGAAGCCCTTGTTCTGAAAAAATTATTTCGCTTAAGATCTTCAGATTTATTGCAAAATCTTTAATGGCTGGCCCTGCAAAAATATTTGGGACACGATATTGCCCTCTAGGGCCTAGATCTGTTTCAATACCCCTAGATCTGCTTGCAAAAATCTCAGATCTAAAGATTTACTTGGCTGATTTCTTAGATATATTCTTGCAAACAATCTTTGAGCCCAAATCTTGCCCTTTAGGGTCTAGATCTAGTTCAGATCTGAAGATTTTTATGGCTGATTTCTCAAATCTATTCTTGCACAAGTGAAAAGAGAAAAACCCAATACTCAATATGTACAAAAATAGAGAAAATCTAAAAAACCCAAGTGTTAAAATTCAAAATTATGTTACAAAAATTTCAGATCTATACAAGTAAATAACAAATCTATACAAACAAATAACAGATTTATTAGATCTGAGAAGTATGAGTCCAACTCAACTCCCGAATCTGATAATCTAAGGCTCTTAATAGCAAGATCTATCAAAATTTCCACAAAATATTTAAAAGATTTTGAAATTTTAGAGAGGTACTAGCCCAAAAACGCCCCGCAAAAAAAAGATTATCATTAGATAAATCCTGAGGCTTATATGAAATAGGCTCTTCAGAAAATATGTGTTGAGAGTTAGCTGGTCCAACCGAGGACTATGCCCAAACGCTCAATGAGAACCT
Organism: Pinus taeda; assembly: GCA_000404065.3. NCBI lineage: Eukaryota > Viridiplantae > Streptophyta > Pinopsida > Pinales > Pinaceae > Pinus > Pinus taeda. The sequence continues at coordinate 210,853 of APFE030816040.1, forward strand.
GAGAGATCTTTTGTAAACATTAGATCAACCATCAAATCAAGTAGAGAAATAGAACAACAATAAAATTCTGAATAAATAGAGATACTTGCTACTTCAATCAAAATTAAAAATGTTACCCTAGATCCAACAAATTGAATAAGATACCTGTATTCAAATTATTCTGAGAGAACTATTGATTGATAGTTTTCACATAGTGTTAAGCAGAGATTAAAACAATGCTACCATAAATTCATGAAGAGGAACACTACAGTACGTTGAACCCCAAAGACTGTTGTATTAATTCAAAAAAGTATACAAGAGAGCTTGAGAGCTTAGTACATGATCAAAAGATTGGATGATCTCAACTAACAACTGACCTCCTATTTAAAGATAAATCTTCCAATGGCTGGTTTGAGTGATTCTTGTCAAAGTAATCTTGACCGTTGATGAGGATCAAAATTTCTTTTAATTTCATCTGTCGAAATTTTAATTATTGAGCAAATTTCGAATTTTTCAATTAAATGCATTTTAATTAATTCAAAAATTAAATTTTTGAATTAATTTCCTCAAAATTTTGACTTTTACCTAACCCCAGGGACCAAAGGCTTAAAATTTAGCAAAATAATCAATTAACCTTAGTCCCTGGACCTCTTAAAATTTAATTTTTAAAAGACCCATGAATTTTGCGGTTGGAAAATTTAAATTTACCTAGGACCTATAATTAATTAAATTTATGGCTTAAGATTTTAATTAATTTTGGCCAGAAAATTTAATTAATTAACCTATGAGGGGATAAATTATTTTTCTAACCCTCAAGACACTTTACATCATGATTTTCACATTTTTTACATCTCAAGGGGGAAAACCCATTTGCAAAAGACCCTCACAGATTACCCAGTTCTGCCACACCAAAATATAATCTAGCAGATCAAGTAATTTGTAATAGAATAACCTAACCAAATAGTTAGGATTATTCTCAAATCACTTTTACATAGACTCGATCTATAACACTAGGACTCGCCTAAGATCCTGGTGACAAAATCCACTCTGGCTTTGGGGTAAGCCTAAAGGAAAACTCTATCGACCATCCGATAATGGATCGGTGAGACAAAAAACCTCCCGGAATGTAGATTGTCACCAGAAAAGTAGGTTTACCTAGGTGATTACATACACGACACGGATCTGCTGAGATTATTTACATTATACACATGCAGAATGGGTTTACATTATAACATGATCCTCTGGCTGACGATGATAGCTGGATGGCAGGAACACATCGATTAGGCGCTATCCCTTTTGCGAAAAAAGCGGGTGTATTGCTATGGGTCGTTGACTCGTAGTGGTCAACAACACCCATTAAAAATAATTAATTATTTTAATAAAACTGTTTTCAGGTGGAATTTCCCAAAACGATTTCTGGGTATTGTTAATACATGTGTTCAAACTTCAAACCTCCCTGCAAATTTTGAGGCTTAGCGCACATTCGATGCTATACCATAAATCAACAACATCAACAACATCAACCATCTAGAATATAGATTCTCCTCCTCTTGTCTAGCCTTTGCCTCTACCTCGATTGTCTAGGGATATTAGTCAACATTTCCCAATTTTGATCAAACTACTTAATTCAAGCCTTAAAATATGGTAGAAAAAGCTTAACATGCTTGATTGATGATTTTGACTTGATTGAAAGGTAATTTTTTGCTAAGGGCATGACAAAAGAGTTCAACAATTAACACCAAAACTAGGGTACCTATAGGGCTTGCTCTTGTTTAAATGTCAATCTCATACCCTAATACATGATATAATTTAATGAAATGCCACAATCCCATTGATCTTGAATTCCTGAAAACTGTTAAGTCTGTTGAATTTTGAATAGGATATGAAATTCTATTTTCTCCATGTGAAGTCCGATGAAGCTGGAACCACTTTCAAACATCTTGAGTTATTTCATGGTAATGTTAAAAATTTAAGTAAAAGTGACATTCTCCTTTATCTTGAGGGAGCATCTAGGAAGCATCTAAAGAGCATCAAGGGAGCACCTTGTGAGTGTTTGAGAAGCCCCAACCCAATTGAAATCAAAGAAAACTTTTTTTAGAACTCTGTGGAGCCACTTGTATCCCTTCAGACCTGCTTGGGATCCGTGCTTGATTCGCCATCGGATCTGCGGTTTGTAAATCTGGAACTACGGATCGAGCTGGCACGGTTCCGAATTTCTAGGAACAGTGTTTGTCAACCCATTTCTGAACCACAAATCCGACGGAAGATCCCCCATGGATTCGTACGAGATGCATTTCCCGGTTTGGATCTTTTGGGGGGGCATTTCGTGCAACATTGGTCCTGTTGACTTTAAAGACATTATTACTTATAACTAGGTTTTTTTCAAATACCTCATTTCAACATGGGAAGGTTTATTAATGGGCAATGAATGACCATAAAAAGGTCAATAGAGGCTTTCATAGGGGTCAAAAGGAAGAAAATTGGCATGGACATTGTAGATTTTAGAAATAGAATGCATAAAAACTTGTTTGGTCATTTGTCACTTGCTGATTTCCTCTGTTACTAATAGTTATAATAGTTTAGTAGTTTAATTTTGATTTATCTCTTTCTTATAATGAATTATTGGTTTTTAGACATCCTATCAGCATGCGATAATTTTTCTAAGCAATTTTTTTTGAATATGTGCAGGCCTTAAAGTTTAAAAGAATGTGAAATCTAGTTCCAATGCACTTTCTTGAGTGTGTGCATGTGTTTAAATCTTTAAAATGAACTAGCTTGTTTTGGTGCCTATTATGAATAAAGATTTTCAATTCTTACATCTTGACCTTAAATATTTGATGTCTACAGGTTGCATTTCGGTTAACAATACCTTGCTTCCTTATGTCAACAGTAAGATTTGCCATAATCTATACAACTTCATTATGATGTCCTTAATTATCATTAATGTGGGGAAATAATGTCCTGTTTTGTTGAGATATGTATTCTTTTCTTTCATTTGATTGTGGGCATAAAACCTAATTGTTAAGTAATCTTACCTTACTTTGATTCCATGTAGGTGTCCAAAACAATGGCATTTCATCCTCTTGGAGAGCTTCTTTTGATTCCATTTATTAGTATCTTACAGGTTATCTCCTTATGAGCCATTAATGGAACAAAATTTCCTTTCTTTTGGTATTCTATGTAACTATATGTTTGTTGAAACTCCATTTTATGCATCTATAGAATTGCATGTTGTCATTTAATTTATTTTCGTTGGATGGTATAGATATTGGTAGGAGCCATGTTGGGTAAGGCAGCGTTCATACTAATAAGAAAGAATAGTTTCATAATACAAGCAAATGCTTCAAATGGCTCCTTGTGTGAAGGAGAGCCTACTGAAAGAGATGAGATATTGGCCAAAAATGAGGCTCTTGTTATTGCGGCTTGTGCATTTGGCAACACTGTTACCCTTCCTTTGGTAAGTTATACTTCGTCTAAGTTGATACATACAAAAGTATGATTTATATTGGTTTCTTGATTTTGAATATGTTGATTTGTTTTCTCAATATTCCTTGCCTATTGGTGTCATATGTTCATAAAGAGCTCCAAATTAGGTTGAGACAACCTACTTATTGAAATGAGCAAAGTTCATTTATTAAATATCCAACATAAGAAGGATAATAGTTTCCATCTCGTATATTTTTTCGTTTTGGTTCACAGTATTAGATTATCAGGGGTAACAATGCAGATTTTAAGGATTGCAATTTTCACAATTAATGTTTTGAACCTGGATGAAAACCATGCAAGAGTTGTTATTTTTGTCTTGGCTGGTGAGCACTCTTCACAGGTTCCTATTATTAGAAGTTTGAAAATTATTTCCAGCTTATAAACATTCTTAATAGATAGGACACATATTTCAGGAATTCTTAATAGATAGAACACGTAGTTGTGTTTTGGGTCTATGGCATTTGCCATTTTGTCATTATTCAAACTGTTTTTGTAGTTAATTAATATTGTTAATCAATTGAGTTTAGTTTGCATGGTCGGGTGGAATAGTTGTTATCCTCCCCACCCAGGTTCAAATCCCATTAAGTGGCATGTTAAGCTCTTGAAGAGTAATCTATGTGACACTCTTAAACAAGTAAATAATGTGGTGCTGGCATGGTACCAGCAACCTCGCTCTTGCCTTTGGGTTGAGAGGGAGGCTGATCTTATTAAAAATAAGAACCTCCGGAAAAAAGTAAATTAATATCCTTGAGAAAATACCATTAGTTTGGAACCATGGAAAAGTGCAAGCGTGTTTAGTTTGACTAGTTCTTTTAATAACCTTTATGTCCTTTGTGTATTGTTTATCATTTTTATTTAAAAACTACATCTTATATTTCATTCTGTCATTCATGTTTTGAATTCTTTGTCATACTGTTTATTTCTGTCTATCCATTACTTGATAAAAGGAAGCTTTTTGAAGGATATTTGTGGGTATATTCATACATATGGTTAGATTTTTTTATATTGGCTACATTTCTCCTGAGTCCTGACAAGATTTTCACAGGTGATACTCTCTGGAATACTTCCATCTAATGATGCAAATACAGCAGCTGGGTAAGATTTGTTTCTTTATTTATTCTGATATTGTTCAACTGTGTTTGTTTCTGAAAGTCCTTCAATCAACATTGTCTTTTCAGATTTGTGGCTCTCTTTATGGTTGGATGGTCTCCTCTCATATGGAGTTATGGTTATCAAATGTTCACCAGTACATATGAGAAAAGTTCCCATTTGAACGGGGGTAGAAGTAGGCCATTCTTTCAGATGTGCACGGCTTGGTTTCAGCGTATCATGAACCCACCTCTATATGGTGTAAGCAGCAGGCCTTCCAGCCATCAATTTGCATATTTTTATTCTAGTAAATTTTAAGAGACCTTTTGTGATTGCGTGTTAATGTGAAACCTTTTATTTTTAGATTCTGATAGGGATTCTTATTGGTGGGACGCCATTGGTCCATATCTTTTTACCGGCAAAGGACAATGTACCAAGCATACTTAGCAAGACAAATGGAACCTTGGCTACGATCTACTTGGGAACCATCACCTTTCTTCAATCTGTCTGGGAGGTAACTTTCTGGTCTGAATTTTATGAGTGATCCTTGTATGTTGGATATCAGTTGTTATACAATATGTAGCCTCATATAATTTAATTTTGGAATGTTCCCATTTTTACTCTTTACCCCATAGAATGGCTGTGGTAAAACAAGTTCATGGTTTAGAAACAATTGACTCTGCTATGAGACTTGGTTTCAAGAGTGCAACAGAAGGTGGATTCTGATCAGTAATCATGCATGGTCCATGAAACTACAATATATAGAAACTGGTAAAACCAACTTATAATTTGCTGACTAGAGTGACTATGCAATTCCATTTCAAGCATCTTATACATTGTCAACAACTCATAGGTGTATGTGTGGGACCAGAGTTGCGGGGGAGCGGCTCCCCCCCGAACCCGCTCCCTACGGGAGCGCGCTACTGAAATCACTCCCGCAGGGAGAGAAATTTTCACTCCCTAGTCTTTTTTGCAATTTTTTTCATAGAAACAAATAATTTTTGAGTGGGGCAGCCTAATGATCAAGCCTATGGCCCTAGTATTGATATGCGATTCATGGTAATGTTAAATTCTTAAAGTAAAAGTTTACTTAAATTTTTAACATTACCATGAAATGACTCGGGATGTTTGAGAGTGGTTTTGACCTCATTGGATTTCATATGGAGAAAGTAGAATTTTAGATCTCATTCAAAATCTGTTAAAATTTCTGTTTTCCCACCCCGGTTTTCAGTTTCTCCTTATTTCTCCCATGTAGTTAAATGCCCTTT
>APFE030816045.1:0-26095 GCA_000404065.3 Pinus taeda
TTTTCACCTTCCAGATCTCAAAATTATTCTTGCCATTAAATTTCTCAATTTCGAACCGGGCACTTTGAGTTTTCTCCATTTTGTATAAAAAAAAAACAAAATAATCTCCAATATCGAACCAGCAAAAGAAAAATTTGCCAATGCCTTTGTTTTTACTCAACAAAAAATTGCCAATGCCTTTGTTTTTACTCAACAAAACAATTTTTGTTTGCACTTCACAAAAAAAAAAATTCTTCCTATGTCTCTGTACTTGTGCTTTTAAAAAAACAAATTCATTTGTTGGGCAAGTTACAGTTATTTCAGATCACCGCCAAAAAAAAAAAAAAAAAACCAAAAAATAAAATGTTTTATGTTTTTAGCTTTTGGCCCACACAAATGCGCACTTCACACTAATTTTGACCTCCACGGCTGTGCGCACTTCACACTAATTTTGACCTCCACGGCTGTAATACGCACTTCACACTAATTTTTACAAAGAGCACTAGACTATATAATTATTTGGCATGTGGGTAAGGCGTTCTGCAGACTCTAACAGTGTTTTGTTTTAAAAAACAAAATGGGAGTTATAAAGAGAAAGCCATCGCAGAGGTGGCAGACTCTGTTCTCGGCCTTAAATGGAAGGCGGAAATTCGTGTTATTTCTATTCTTCACTTGTTTGATGTAACGAGCTTTAAATGATTGTCTGAGAACCGACTTTCTAAAATCCTGCTAGTGAATCAGTGGCACGCAGGTGTTCCTTCGGCTCAGACCCTGAAATATAGCAGGCCGCGAACAAGGAAGATTCAACTTCGTTTTGTATGCAGCGATTCACTGAGTAAAATGATCACTCACGAATCCGCAGTAAAGGGAAATCAAGAATCATAGGTCGCACCAGCAACATATCAAGTAATACGCATCATTTAAATTCAAATATGCACCAGCCATATGCGTTCAACTATGCACCAATAAATTAACATACCAGGTATCAGCGTGCACTCAGAAATTTGCTCCACGCACCAGCAACTCTAGCAACCAGAGAAAAAATTCTCCACGCACCAGCACAGTCCACACTTTTTGAGCGCATTCACGACCTCCTTCGTTGCGCCTGAAATCCAAGAGTGCTCTGATACCAATTGTTGGAGAAATGCACAGCAAACAAATAGACACACAGCAAAATAATCAAGCACATGAAACACAATTTTTAACGTGGTTCACCCAACCAATCTGGGATACGTCCACCAAACATAGGCATCAGGAATATATTAAATCAAATTGGAGATTACATCAAGAAATCCTCACACTCTCTTAGCAAATCATCTGAATGACTGTGCGTTATATAGCATAGAGAATCTAACAGCCTCATAACTCCCTCACATCAAATATAGGAGGCATTAACTCCCTCCCAACAACCTGGAACTAATCTAGGAACTGAATCCCTATTGTTGTCATCCTTCAGAGATTTTTGCCTATTTGCCTCAAATAGAAAATCTCAACACATCGCACTTAAGAAGGATACGAGAAGGAATAACTTAATGGAAATAGGGATTTTAGGCAAGCAATTTATTCATTGATCTCTATATTTGTTGTTATATCCTCTTATGTGATTATGGTTTGGCTTGGAGATTATGTTTTGCTTTTGAGGTTTTCTGGAAATAATTATTTATCTAGTTCATGCTAGATCCCATTTGGCCAAATTGGGATCAAAGAGCTCAATCCATGGATTCCCTTGGAGTCTCCAATTAGCATACTACCCCTCTAAGTTTTCTAAAATTTATTATCTAAACTAGACTTGGTATGACATTCCTTGAAACTAATTGCTAGTGTTTCATTTTGGAGTTTCTCACTTAAAACAACCCTCAATTTTGAGTTTTCCTCTCGGCAAGGGACCCAAATTTTCACCATGCTTTGGCATGTTCTTGCCTCATGCTTACTAATTTTATTGTCTCACAGTGGATAAGTATATGATTTTACTAACGCGAAAACATTACAATCACTAAGAGTTAAACTCATAACCTGCCTCGGGTTCATTGGTTACTCTACCAACTAACCTACATACGCTTTTGATGATAGACAATCTCACGACTATAGACAATCCCAAGTTAACTAATCGATTAATATTCCAGCAACTCTCCCAAGTCACTACAACCTTTTTCAAAACTAGACCTCGAAATTCCTACCCACTTCCTTCTTTTGTAGAAAGCTTCATACTTCCTTCTAAATGTTGCAGAACCCTTCACAATTCTTCATGCTAAATGACATAGAACATTTCATCAGTGTCTTCTAAATGCTACTCTATCCCATATAAATTAATCTATAATCTATAGTAAATCTTAATTATTCTATTAAATCATCTATTCACAATTATCCTAATAATATATATAAATAAAAAATATAAGATAAATATATCATTATAATATATCCTATTTATATATTATAAGATATTAATATTATAATGATATATTGTATAATATATATATAACCTTTTATATATCTATTATATATAAAATATACTCTAATATATTATAATCTGTATTAATATATTTAATATATTATATTTTTGGACCACATTTATATTTTTGAGTACTTATATAGAAATATATAATAGTTATAAGGACATATATATATTATATATATATATATATTATAAGTATCTTATAACCTAAGTATATATTTCTATAATAAGTCCGTCATATATATAAATGTGGTCCAAAAGATTTCTTGTGGGGATGAGTGATATCTCAATTAATTGTCAAAAGATGTTGTACTTAAAAAGTAAGGAATTTGTGATGAGGTGAAGTGGAGTATTCTTTTGTGGGTCTAAAGAAATGCATCCAATTAAGGCATGAAAAAGGAAAACTAAAAAGGTGAGGGATTTGTAGGCTTATTTCTTTTTAAATGAAACCATACTTTTGGTGATCAAAAAGATTCTTAGTAGGAGGGTTGATCACTTAACTAATATGATAAAGAGATGACATGGTGAATTTCAATGGCCTATGAATCAAGTAATCCATGGATAGATTCTAAGTTACGTTGTGACTCTTCCAGGTATACTCACTTGCATGAATATCCACTTCCATGAATCCCACGAAAATATTTTAACAACTTTTGAAAAAAAAACATTGGAGAATATATTCCTAAAAATATCATTAACCCTCAAAATCATTCCACAATGACATTACTAATATTGATGAGTATTATATATATATATAAGTATAGAAGATATATTATATATTTATTAGTATACCTAATATTATGTAAAGTATATATAGTAATATAGTAATATATATATATAGTTATACTAAGTAATATATATTAATTATATATATTAGTATTAATATATATGTATGTATATTATAACATATATATATTATTATTATTGTATAATTAGCATATAAGTGTTCCTAAATTAGCTAATGTATTACCCTAACTGAAGATCATTTGTTTCAATGTTGAAAGACAACCTAACTGAATATCATTGGTTTTGATGTTGAAAGATGCACCCTAGCCGACCTAACATTTGCCAAGCCCAAATCTTTAATTTGGAGGTTGAAGATCTATTCAAGAGGCCAAATTTCTTCGTTCTATTGTGCTTATTCGGTGGGTGAGATTATTAATTTACAAGGACATGCTCATTAAGTTTGAGGTCACATTGTAGATCTACAAGGTTGAGATCATTTGTTGCTGAGATAGAGGGTTGAGCTAGTTGTCTTGCTAGGCCAAGGTTTCTCAGTCTATTGTACTTAACCAATGAAATAAAGGAAGGGGTTGAACTTCACCACATTACTAGGGGTTGATTAAAGTTTAGACTCATAAAGTCTATTGTACTTAACCAATGAAATAAAGGAAGGGGTTTAACTTCACCACATTACTAAGGGTTGATTAAAGTTTAAAATCATAATGGAAAGTTCGTGAATATCCTCTCACCAGATTGGTTTTATCGGAGAACTAGTGATTGTGCTAGGGCCAAACCCATCCAACTTCTAACAATTAATTCCTTTATGGAACAGGTGATTCAATCTCATGAAGAGGAATTGAGAAGCCACATATTTTGTAAGTGCCAAAACGCTTGACAAGTTGTTTCGACTAGAGAAAGGGGTCATCTTCTCATGCTTCGAGGATGGCCACACCCTAAAACACAAATTAAGGGTCAATTTATAACTATTGAAACCCTTGAATACAATCACCAATCACTGAGCATGAGAGTATTAGCATAAGCAAAATTTGATGATGTGTGTGTCATAGTATTCCATGTGTGGAGGCCAATGTGTAATGATTCATTTAAGGAGCTCATGTTCAACGATAACAAAAGATATTAAGTTGTCAACACACACAACACTTAAGCCAAATTATTATCCTTGTAGAAAATCAATCCATGCCATGTGTTGAGGCCAATTTACTCTTCATGTAAGAGATCAACACAGCTGACTAGAATATTGAAGAGGCAATATTCTCTACAAGTGAATTGTAATCGACATATGATTTCATTATCACCGACATTAGACACTATGAAACAACCCGGGTGACTAAGAGGTCAAACAGGAAATCTGATTTTGTAGATTATGAACCACAAGTAACAACATTTTGTTTTACCATTAAACTATATATGATAGTGAGCTTTTTGTATTTCTCAAGATTTTCGTATTTCTGAATATTGCATTCAACAAGTACTATTCTTTAGTTACTTAATCTCTAATCAATATTATTTCATGAGTTATGATAACATAAATCCTCTTTCCCCAAAAACTTTAGTTGACAATCATATTCCAAAGTTTCTCCTACCATAATATCATAACTATTCTGAGGTATATGTGTGCATCCTCATGGAGCTAGTGGTTGGCATAATGGTTCATTTTTCCTAGGTTCGATTTCACTCCTTGGAACTTTTAATTTCCATCATACTAAACATGGAAAAAAATTTATATTTAAAGACCCTTCTCGGGCAATACAAAAAAACCTATTCAAAACCCGAGAGCTTCTCAACCTTCTCTGCCTTCAAATATAAAATTGTCCACATGTATTTCCAGTAAGAACAGAATAAGAATAAAGCATGTGAGAAGTCTGCAAAAATAATTTTGAATGACTATGTCTTAAATCTTTGAGATAAATTGTAGAATATAATTAAACACTTTATAGCATCACATAATGCCAAAGTGGTTGGTGCACTATATGTGGCCTAAATGAGAACCAATGTTTAAAAATCACAAATCAATTCACAACGAGACAATGATTCTAGATACAAGGTCATGTACAACCCACGAAAGGAGCTGCATGCACTCCACCTTAGATGACTTGGGGTTCATACCGACGGTGAGGCTCCAATCGAAAGTGTGAGTCCTCCTCAAGAACCCACTCATATGTATATTTAGCATATCTATATCCGTCAACCCTAATTTCATGGACCGATGTGTATGCAACTACGATCCTTTTCTTGTAGAGCCCACATTTGTAATATATATATATATATATATATAATATATAGTAATGATTAAATCCTCATAAAATAAAAAAAATATACCCATATACTCTAAACAACAAAAAAAAGGTCGGCCATTTCTTATCTGATTTATTACCTTGTTGAAAGTCCAAGCAACCACCAATCACTCAAGCAATTCATGTAAATCAATCCGACGCAACAAGCACCAAGGCACATGAAGAAGGGTAGAGTAAGTGCATAATATATAAGAAACAACCATATACTCGATCTAATCTAGGACATCCTTCAAATGCTCACAACATCCTTTTTTACATACTGCTTCATCAAATTTAATAACACCCCCGCCCTAGCCTTCCCTTGATCCGAACTTTCGAAATCACGATCTCTCGACTCGAGTTTTATAACTAAGCCTTTTTGTCTTCAGATCCACAACCCTTATGGGCTCATTTAACATTTTCCTCACAACTTGCTGAATAATAAACATACAACGCCATGCCTATGGAGAAAATGGAAAGGCGAGGCAAATCCACTATCAATGCAGGGAATCCTCCATGCCAATGACATATCATGACCAAGAAACCACATGCATGTGCCATGCATGCCAAATATATATATAATAGTATATAGTAATCCTCTAAGTATAAAGTTAGTATAATATAGGTATATTATAGTTTACTATATATATATATATATATAATATATATATATATAGATATAGATATAGATATAATACCATATCTTGGATATATGCATATATGGTATCATAAGAACAATGCCACCTTGTTTGAAGCATGGCACTACAATTGCTTTAAAAACTTGTTTTAAAAATAAAAGGTACTTTTGACTTGTATGGAAATCATGTTGGCTTGCTGTTAATAGTAGAACTTAGAGTTATAAAGTAATTTTTCAATAATATAAAATTAAATTATAGTCACATAATTGTATGATAGTTGAAGTTACATGTAAATAATCTATATTTTAGTTGACAAATTTAAATTATCTGTAGTGTTGATTTAGTAATATATTTCTTTAACTAATATTATATTTAATTAAATATCTAAGTGATTAATAAAGATGATTTTTTAAAATGTTGAAATAAAACATTATTAAGCATAGTACTTAGATGGTATAATAAACGAAAAAAAATGGATATAATTTTATATAATTTGAAATTAAATGGTATTTGTCATTTGATTGTAACAGAAGTGGTTATTATATTAAGACAAGTGGTTATCACATTATTATATTATTACTAATATATGTAGATTAGGTTACTTTAGGATAGATTAAGAGACTCAATTATTTCTCTTGATAATCAAAACTTTTCGGCGAAATCACATATGTCAACGGCCATGTTAAGAAAGGTAATGGCTAAAGTGTAGCATATTGATTTGTCAGACCATAAATATAAATATATACTATATATATACTAATATAACTATAAATATATATTTATATATTAAAAGGATGAATTAATGGTTGATTTATTCAAAATTGTGAATAGCTATTTAGGTCAATCTCACTTGAGGACATTATGTAAAATTCAAAACTCTATATATGATATGAAGTAAAAGAAGGAAGCAAAGGAGCTTAAAATCAAAGCAGGAAGTTAACCTCATTTTGTTGATCATCATTGATGAGTACATGATAAGCATCGAAATGTCTCACATATGTTAGATAGTATAGATTTAGGGGTTTGACCATGTATAAGAAGAAGTCGTTGGATATGAAGTAGTGTAAAATCATGTACACTCATTACATTATTAGTGCTACATATATATCATATATATATTAATATATTTCAAGTTTTAATATTAACTTAATAAGTTTACTAAGGTATAGTTATAATTATATTCCATTAAATATATATATTATATATATATTAATAAAACCACAATTATATATATATATAATATTTCTTATAGACTAATATATATTGATAGTATAGCATTAAAGTGTCTTAATATCTTACTAATCTATTATATCTCTCTATAATACAATATATACTATCATTAATTTAAATAATGATGTCTTATAATTAGACTGTAATGGAAGACATATTTTCTATTACGGAACTAATTAAGAGGATTGTGTTAGGCATTTTAGTATTTTATTGTTAATTTGAATTAATCAAAAATTACTCAATACTCTCTAATTTTTATATTTTAATTTGTGGGAATTAATATACACACACGCAAAGATATTATATATATATATATATATATATATATATATATATTATATATATTTAATGAATATAAAAATTAGTTGCGACGCTTGTTGTCCTCGATTGTCGCCCCGTGAAAATTTGGAGTGCACCCTAGCTGTCTCAAAAACTAATGCCCCTACCCCTGTTATCACCAAAAAAATGATCATCTAGCCTAATTTACTAGATGGATCAAGGTACACCATGTAAAGCCAATTTTACCATAGTAAAATTGCTTTCCTATGAGAAATTACTTAATAAACCACATTTTTCAAGTAATTTATAGTGAAGAAGCATGAAGAATAATTAAATAAATCATTATTTATTTTATTCTCTTCTAAGAATAATTAATTTAACCATTGTTTTATTCTAATTCCTTGTCATATTTGTCCCAATCATGAAAAATAAACCAATAAATCACTAATTATGATATTTTCGAGAAGAATAATTAATTAATCACTAATTAATTATTATTCTTTGTTAAATTTGAATAAATCTCTTAGGAATAATTAAATAAATCTTTATTTGTTTATTATTCCTTAACTAATGCTTGAGATAATAAATAAATCATTTATTTATTTATTATTCCTAAATAAAAGTTTAAATTCTTTTTCCCTCTTAAATAATTCCAAGTGGTATTCCAAGAATGGGATCAATAATAGTTTATTATTTCTCATTATTCGAGCATAACTCAATATTTCGTTATAAATTGGAGGTTTTTCCATCCATTATTCACTTTAAATTATTTTCATTGTTGCACTCACTATTGTAACTCTCATCATTTTCATTGCCACACATGATATTTTTGTTGGGTTTATCCATTGTAGAGAGGAGAGACCCTATAGAAGCCAACGATGTTTGAGGATAGCCAAGAACCCATCCAATAGAGTGGGATTGATAACATTTATTTGTTCTCTTAATAGGTGTTATTATAAAATTATTATTTACATATATCATTTCCATTTGATGATTGGGGTCATTACTCTTTCTTTCACTGTTTAACTATGATCGTAGCATAGATCATAATTTTTGTAGGTTTTTCTTCTAATGAGTAGCTCTGGATCTACAATGATTAGCAGTCATTTCTATAATTAATATTATTTTTCATCCACAATATTAAGTGGATTCTTTTCGTACATCATTGTGAAGAAAACGCTACAAAAATTGATGACTCCACTAGGTTTAATACTTCAGATACAGGAACTTAGGTGACCTTTGGTTTTCACATTAGTGTTTCTTCTTTTTGCAAACCTCTTAATGTTTCATGGTTTTTTAACTGTAGATCTCATAAATATCTCACTTCCGCAAGCTTTCTGGTCATTTCCGCATGTCACAAGAACGAGTGGCGACAAAGGTGACACTTTTTTACGAAATTTGCCGACTGGGATCCTCGAAACTGAAATCACAGTTTCAGCACAAAAAGTGTGATCTCGCATTCAAAACTCACCTTTGAGTCAAAAAAGTGTAATCCATACAAGAAACAAGTTAGTACATGGGATTTCTGGGTTTTAGGGCTTTTCTCAGATCTGTTTCTGGGTTTTGTACAGAGCTTCATTTTGGGTGTCTAACCCTTTTATTATCCTACTTAGGCCTTGATGCACTCTCATTTACTCGTCGAAGTCGAATTTAGCCTCCCCTAGGGCTTCTAGTACACTTCCACCTTTCTAGGAGGAGTTTAGGTGAGTGAGAAGTTTCCGTTTGTGCAGCGCTTTCAGCCACATTTCCTAGATCTATAATATTTTGTTTCAGACCTATTAAGATAGGTTTCTTCCATCTATAGTTTCACATTTAAACTTGTTTGGTCATTCCCTTAGGGTCCCATCGATTTCCCTAGGTGTTCCACCCATCTCCCTATCTTTTTGCGACGATCTTCCTCTCTGGTTTTTGTTGTTGCTATACCGCTTTCGAGAAGCTTAGTGTCACTTGATCACACAAGCACACCTCAAGTGAAGGACGCTTGGTTTACACCACCAAGTGAAGACTTAAGATAGTAAATCTACCTCACTGCATTAGAGACAAACAATATATTATTGATCTCCCTTCACCATTTTTGTGTTCCGTGTGGCCTTCCATCATTGCACCATCAAGGCCTGTGTCGTGGAGACTATTAGGAATTCACCCCCAATTTCTACTTAGGCCTATTACCCGTCCCCATTGAGTTCAAGTTCATAGCCCTCCAACTCCCCATACTGACTCTTCTCCTTGTCATTTTGATTCCTCATCTAATTCCAAACCTCCTTCACTACATATCATCATGATGTCTCGACCAAGAGCTGGTGCAAGAACCTAAACTCATGTTGGCTCTCGTTCTATACTGATGGTCACATGAGGCAGAACATTGTCAAAAACCATTCTAATAGCCCCCATGCTCCCATTTATGGTTGGGTTAAGTCTACTGGATCTTTATGAGTTGATAAATGACCCCATACACCATGATGTTCGTTGGCCCTCTATGCTAACTTAGCTTCCCTCACAAATCCCAAACTTTGATGGTATTGATGGAGAGGATCCTACCAACCATGTTTGATCCTTCCACATGTGGTGTTTTCCAACTTCATAATCGATTAATCCATTCATCTTTGGCTCTTCTAATGCATGCTTACTAGAGACAACACAAAATAATATATAGACCAGCCCTCTACCTCTCATTCCATTTTCGTGATGCATGCTAAATCATTCCTATCATATTTCTAGCTACCTCTTCGATACGACATTGGTACTGAGCTATTGACCACATTCCATTAGTCCTCCACCACTCGCCTTTCTCACCATGCTCAAGAGTGGCGTTGAAGGAGGAGCACATGTCATGCCTTGCCTTTTGAATATCGTGTCTATTTATTGGTTTCTTAAGAGCCTTTTATCCCCCATTGGGAAAGGTGTCACATCCCATTTTCCTCAGACCTAGGAAGAAGCTCTTGAGACTCCTTTGAGATATGATCTAATTTATGCACAATCAGGTTATGTATATACCGTGATTTGAGACCTCCCTTGTCTTGGAGGTGCCAATTGACTGGGGTCATCTCAGGCTGCTGACAGTATTGTCGGATCCCTGCACACACTTCGCCATATACTCAATAGAGTTATGGCTATCCACATGGGGGCACTAGTTCCTCCAACAACTATGCTTATCCTACTATTAACATGTTTCTAAGGCCCCATCCCATTTTCCAATGGTTTCTGGTTCTTATGGACAACCTAGTGCTCCAACCCCTTAAGCATTAGCGGTGCAACATCCCATGAATCCTCAGCCCCAACAACCACTACCATCTTAGGGCTAGGTGTTTGCATAATTGAGTTATACCAATCGCCATAATTCAAAGAAAAAGAATAAGGGAAAGGTTAACAAGGGTAACCAACGTAACTACCATAGTAAACCCTAGGGGAGCCAGCCTAACACCAACAACTAGCAACATGGTAGCCAACCCAGGAAAAACAAGGCTATTCTTATGAACAAGCCTTGTGCATGTTGTGGTGTAAATTACCATTATACATATGAGTTTCCTCTTTTACCCCAAATGCAACAAATGTGGGAAGATCAAGAAGCTTGTTGATGTCAACAATCACCTCACGAACCTTTCATCAGCTACCGAGTCCAAAACCAAAGTATCTTTTAAGCCTCTTACGACACCAAATGGTCCCTTACAAATCTCTCAACCTAAATTTGAGGCAATTACCAAGATCCCAAAAGGACCATTACACTGTAATGCGACTTCTAATAGAGCTACCAATACATAGAGTATAATAGACGAGTTGGTGCAATCATCTATAGCTATGTTGACGCTAGAAGTCCTCTAGTCATGGCCATACCGAATGACATATCTAATAACTCCCTTTGGTGTAGTGGATCCTTATGACGATTATTTGATTTTATTCCTATTTGATACATCAACGTATCCCCCATTACCTTCAGTGGTCAATTTCGAGATACCAGTTAGAGTTGAGATACTAGTTAGATACTAGTTGTTTATCCTAGATATAATTGTTTTCTTCAATATAATTTTTTGACCTAAAATTTTTTTGTCTCAAATTGTTTTTGTCTTAAATATAAAGTTTTGTCTTAAAATAGTTTTGCCTTAAACTATTTTTTTTCTTAAATATAAATTTCTGTGTAAAATTATTTTTGTCTCACACTCTTTTTTTCTTAAATTTTTTAGTTAAGGAAATTCTATTTATATTAAATTATAAAGTAAAATAACTAAAATAAAAGTGGGTTCTTAAGACAATATTTCTTGTCTTAAAAACAACTGGTGCGGGAGCATGAGACTTGGAGGGAAAACCTTCAAACTTATTCCAAAAATCCAAAAATTCTACACGCAAAGGAGTGGGGTCCTTTAGCTAGCAATTTCCATGCTTTTCTAGTTTAAGATAAGATTAGAATTAAGAATAAAATCGTGGTGTAATAATTATTTATGGATAAGCTGTAAAAAGCTTTATTCATAATTGCTTTAAATCACTCTATGTAAAAGGCATGCTTTTGTATGGGATAAGGACTGAGAGGGCTTATCTATTATTTATAAAATGAAATAACAAGACACTCTAAGTTAGAGAGCCCGGAAGCCTTACCATCTGAAAAAAAAGACCTCTCTCTGTGCATCTGATTTTATGGTTCTCTATTGAATGGTATCTGGATGTGTGTATCAATTTTAAGGCATTCTTCTAAGTTTGAATACCAATGAATTAAGGCATTCTTCTGAGTTTAAATACCAGTGTTGAAGGTTTTCTTAAGTGTATCCCCATGAGATACCAATACTTGATTATATTGTGAAAACCCATCAAATAGGGACAACATTTCAGACCGAGAAACACACTGAAAGATGTGTTCCATAGAAGGGATAGGATAGTTATCCTTCTGAGATGCTTTGTTTAGGTTTCTGAAATCAATACATAGCCTAATGTCTCCACTTTTCTTTCTCACTCACACGAGATTGGCTACCCAGTGGGTGTGTCTGGCCGGGAAGATGATTTTAGCATCCAACATCTTGTTAAGTTCTTTCTTCACCAATGGTTCTAGGCTTGGATGCATCTCACGCAACTTTTGTTGGTAGGGCTTGGCCATCTTTTCCAAAGGGATCACATGTTGCATAACACTGTTATCAAATTTCTTTAGGTCTTCATATGTCCACGTAAAGACATCCTTATAGTTTTTAAATAACATGACAAATGAAACCTTTTGTTGTGGAGAGCACCCAAGGTGCACATTGACATTTTTTGGGTCTTCTTTGGTCCCAAGGTTGACCGTTTCATACTTCATGGATGACCTATGCTTTTTGCAGTTAGTCAGCTTCTTGAATTTATCGTGCAAGTCATACAAGTGCTCCATCTTAACAACTAATTTTGGAATCACATTAGGCTGATCCTTTTCCTTATCTTCCCTCTCATTCATAATATTTTCATGCTCCTTTTCATCAATGACTACGTTCTTAAATGTCTTCTTGTAGTGTAAGAACTCAAGGATTTTCTCATCATCTTCGAACACCTACCAATTCGAGATGTTATCAGGCACAGATGGTCTGAAAATCAATTCGACAGAACATTTATTTTTCTTCAATCTAAAATCAAGAAAAAGTTTAGCAGCCATATTAGCCATCATATCAGCATCTTGGTTTTTCCCTCGAGGTATTTATGTGATATTAAAAGAATCAAAATTGTCAATTAAGTCCCATACCTCATGCTGGTACCTTACCTTACTAGGTGTGGTGAATTGCAATGTATCCTTTTTCTTACATGATCTACTATTATTTGTGTGTCACCAAAAAATTTAAGATTTTTTACATTCATGTCAATGGCTTTCTTCAGGGATTGCAGCAGGCCTTCATATTCTGCTATGGTGTTGGTGCATGCAAACTGCAACCGGCTAGCCATCAAATGTTGGTTCCCTTGCAGGTCAATGAGAATACTTCCAGCATCTACACCTTCAAAGCAGTTATAGCCATCAAAATAGATTGTTGAGAATATAACATCTAATGTTACATCAATTGAACTATTATCTAAGAAATTGGTCCTATCATCTACTATAGCACAGGATCGTTCATTAGTCGGATTATGTGATGGAATTTCCAACTATGGGTATGTCAAAGTTTCTTCAATTGTTTCTGCATTAAATTCTCCAAAATGGGCTTCTGTAGCATAAACATTGAAATTATAGTTCCGAAAGATGGAGTTGGTAAACATTACAGGTTCATTAGGATCATTTAGTTCCATTACTACATACTTCATGTATCTTTCAGAGTCAACTCTGAGGACATCACCTTTTCCCTTCTGAGGCATCAAGAGGTGGGACCAAGCAGTTGAGAAGTATCCATAGAGTTTTGTTGAACAATCCCTACTAAGCAACATTCCATAGGCTTCAGGTATATCAACTATCACTATATCAATGACTTATGTGTATTGTGGTTTAGCAGCCATCTGAATCCACACATCTTTCAATTCTCCAATTACTTTCACATTTGCCTTGTCCAATTGCATAATTTGGGTCGCAGTTTTATTAGATATTGCATGTAGTCTTTTCGCAACAACATAAGGTGTCATAGTGGATGACGCACTAAAATCTACCAAGAAATTGTGCACACTCATGTTGAGGATTTCAAATGTGATAAGGAAAGGTGTGGTCATGGATCTTGACTTTCTCCCTATCATGGTTGTATTGATATCTTGGGGCTTTTTATTCATTTTGGTTAGAGTGGCTTCCATAGCTGATGCCATTTGGGCTGCAACGGAGGTGTTGACAGGTCTGGACACTGACTTCTTGGTTGGTTTCTTGGGATGGTGGGAGCTTTGGAGTTTATCTCATTTATAACTTTCCAGAGAAAATCTCTTTGCTGCGTTAATTTCAACAAATCAAAATATGTGATATTAGACCTAGATTTCTTAATATCATCCACAATATTGTAATCAATGTTATAAACAGGATAGGGTAGAGTAAACATACCTATTTTTCCATTCTTATATGGGAGTTTACCATCTCGAGTATCCTTCCTTACAGTGGGAGATGCATTCTCCTTTTTTGGATGGTTTGCAATAGGGGTATTCTTGGATTGACCACCACGACTAGTCCTTTCGACAAGAACTTTGGGAGCATGTGCTTTCACAGGGCGGGTGTCTTTCTTGGTTTGATCTACAAGCTTCATCACACCTACAAGTGGCCCTTTGCTTCTTGTGTGGATTTCATTAGTGTGGATTTATGCCATATTGTCTCCTTCGTCACCATCGTTCTCATTCGTATAAAAGTCCCACAGTACGTTGAATTGGGATTCTTCCTCCAAGGGCTCTTCTACTTGGTATTCTTCCTCTTCTTCCTGTTTTGGCTCTAGCTCCACTCTAGGATCTTCTTGGTTGAGGAGCGATCCGATAAGAGCCAACTCTTTTGTGTTTAAATTCCCTTCATTGGGTGGAGCAGGTAGTGAATGTTGACCATGCCCACCTTCTTTTTTCTTACGATAGAAAGGCTTGAAGGGCTTTCTATTGTTGTAGTCTCCTCCACTACCACCAGTACTCTCTCCATGATTCCTTTTCATATGGATGACTGTATTTGTTAGTTTCTTAATGATTTGATGCAAACTTTCCACATATGTGGTGTCCTTGACTTTGGTTTCAGCCCCTTCATTATCATTCCCATTATTCTTCTTGGATGCTTGAGAGGCTTTCCTTTCTCCAGTTGTATGGTGCCATGCCGTGAGACTGAGAATTTCATTACCTGCTTTTACTGCTTCATTGGTGCCACCTTGTAAGGTCTATGTGTTACTCCTTTTGACCCACATTGCAGTAGGGACAGGGAGAGCAGTGATGTAGAACTCCATGAGCACCTCTTTTGTAGGTTTAGTGGTGGCCAGGATTCTATTGAACAAGGTGCTGAACCGGATATTAAAATCCTTAACATTTTCTTTGGTTTCCATTTTCAAACAGGATAGTTCAAGGACTAAGGCAGCAGGGGTTTTGTCATTGCCATAATTGTCTAAAAAGGCCTGTTGAAAGGTAGCCCACGAGGTGATCGATTTCATTATGAAGATACATAGATGATGGAGATGTTAGTGAACCTGAGGTTGAAGCTGTAGAGGAGGAGGCTGTAGCAGTTACTCCTGAGATGAGATTCTTCTAGTCAATTTTGAGATCCATAGCTAGGCCAAAGATCGAGGTTTCAATATATGAAGGAGAACTGAATCCAGAAGAATTGATAGACTTGATTAATGGCATGGAGAAATTCTTTGACTATGAAGAAACACAAGATGAGAAGAAAGTAAAGTTTGTTGTCACTAAGCTAAAAGGCCATGCAGCGCTTTGGTGGGATGGTGTGCAGGCAGAAAGAAAGAGACTTGCCAAGAAACCTATCCAGAATTGTAGTAGGATGGTAGCAAATCTATGAGGTAAGTTTCTACCAAGTAATTATCTGTAAACCTCATTCAGAGAGATACAAATTATTAGATAGAGGTCTTTGAGAGTGAAAGAATACACAAAGGAATTGTACAATGTATGCATAAGAGCTAGAGAAGCCCAACATACAGATGAGAAGGTGGCTAGATCTGTGAATGGCATTATGATGGACATTCAAGATGAGGTAAGTATATTGCCTCCTAAAACAATAGAGGAAGCTTATCAGATAGCACTCGAAGCTGAAGAAAATCTCATGAGGAAGCAATCTGCCAGAGAGAGAGGTACTTTCAAAAGAAGGGGAAGTCAAGGTGGTAGAGGAAGATCTACAACACCTAAAGATGGAGCTAGTAGTATCTCAACCCAACATGCACCCACAAGAGGTGATGCAAGAGGTAGAGTGTTTTTCTAGAGGAAGAGGAGGTAGAGGAAGAGGAAGAGAAGTAAGTGTTACAGATGTAACTAGATGGGGCACAGAGTTGTTGAATGCCTAGAGAATGCAGGAACAAGCGAGAGGAATGAAATTTTTGATCTAGTTGAGGGAGACGCACAAGTAGCAATAGTGGTAGAAGAAGAAAATATACCAGAGAGGGGAAAATATTTGGTAGTTAATAAAGTTTTTCTTAAGCCAGAAAAGGAGATAGTTGAACAATAACAAAGAAAGACCTTACTTAGAACAATGTGTAAAGTTCAAGGGAAATATTGTCATACGATCATTGATAGTGGCATCACTAACAAGTTTCTCTCTACAGAAGTGGTGGAGAAATTGAAGCTGAAGACAATGAAACATCCAACACCTTACAAGGTGTGATGGTTACAAAAGGGATACAACTGTTAGTGAATGAATAGTGTGAAGTGGAATTTCAGGTGGGTAAGTATAAAGATAAAATTGCATGTGATGTGATGCCAGTGGATGTGTGTCACATATTGCTTGGAAGACCTTCGCAATATGAAAGACGATCCATGCATGATTGGAAAAGAAACACTTAAAAGTTTGGAAAGGATGGTGTCAATCATACGTTGCTGCCTCTGCAAGAAGAAGATGTTCCAGGAAAGAAGACTAATGCAAAAACTATGTTACTATGAGGAAAGGAATACTTGAAGCAGACTGAAGAGAATGAGGTACATTTTGTTGTAATTTTCAAGGACAAGGTAATAGTGACTTCTACTAAAGTTTCTGATTTACCCATTGAAATTCAAGGAATGTTGGAGAACTATTGTGATATTATTGTTGATGATTTTCCTAATGAGTTACCACCCATTAGAAGAATTAGCCATCCATTAGAAGAATCAGCCATCATATAGATTTGATTCCTGGAGCAAGTCTACCTAACAAAGTAACTTACAGAATGACTCCTATGGAAAATGAAGAGGTTAGAAAGTAGTTGCAAGAATTGCTTGACAAAGGGCTGATCACAGAAAGCTTGAGTCCTTGTGTAGTACCAATGGTGTTGAGTCCAAAGAAATATGTAGGATGGAGAATGTGTATAGATTCAAGAGCCCTAAATAAAATCACAATCAGGTACATATTTCCTTTGCTATAATTAAAGATTTAATGCATCGCTTGAGTGGAGCAAATTATTTTTCAAAGCTAGATATTAAAAGTGGGTATCATCAGATAAGAATAAGAGAAGGGGATGAGTGGAAAACTACTTTTAAGACAAATGAGGGATTGAATGAATGGAGAGTAATGCCCTTTGGGTTGTCAAATGCACCAAATATGTTTATGAGACTCATGAATTAAGTTTTTAAAGATTTGATTCCTAAATTTGTAATGGTATATTTGGACGATATATTAGTTTACAGTAGGTCGAAGGAGGAACACATGGGGCATCTGAATTATGTCTTACAAAGGCTACAGTAGGAGAAATTATTGCTAAATTTGAAGAAGTGTTCATTCATGAAAGAAGATCTAGTGTACTTAGGTTTTGTTATTTCTGCTAAATGGCTAAAGATGGATCCAGAGAAGATCAAGGCAATCATGGACTGGCCTTCACCCAAAAGTGTTTTTGAGGTAAGAAGCTTTCATGGTCTTGCTAGCTTTTATAGAAAATTCATCAAGAATTTTAGTAAGATTAATGCACCTATTATTGAGACCATAAAGAAGGAAAAACAACCATTTATACGGATTGTTGAAGCAGAAAAGAATTTTCAGTTGTTAAAAAAGAAAATCATTGAAAAGCCTATTTTGGTTTTACCTGATTTTAGTAAGCCTTTCAAAGTGAAGTGTGATGCCAGTGGAGAAGCTATTGGAGGCATGTTGAGTCAGGAAGATAGACCAACAGTTTATTTTATTGAAAATCTAAATGATTCCAAAAATAAATATTCTTCTTATGATAAGGAGTTCTATGCGGTTGTAAAGTCATTAAAGAAATGGAGGCATTAACTAATGTCGAAAGAATTTACCCTTTACTCAGATAACCATGCACTATAGTATATTATGCAGCAACCAACACTCAACTAGAAAGATGCTAAAGGGGTAGAATATCATCAAGGTTTCCATAAAGTTGCAGATGCCTTAAGTAGGAGGAGTGTATTATATATGGAGAGTCAAATCCAAGAGTTGGATTTTGATGTTCTTATAGAATTGTATGAAACATATCCAGATTTTAAAGAGGCATTTGAAGCTTGTAAAGTTCCTATTTTGATGGATATGAGTAAATGGTTGGATTTCTTTTTACATGATGAACTCTTTTTTAAGAAAAATCAGCTATGCATACCAAATTTTTCTATGAGGGAGAATTTAATCACAGAAAAAAATAGTGGAGGACTTGCAAGACATTTCGGAGTAGAGAAGACTTATGCGTAGTTAAACAGACTTTATTTCTAGCCGAAAATGAAATCTGAAGTGGAGAAGTATGTGAAAGCTTGCATGTTCTATCAATATGTAAAGGGAAGGAGCCAAAACATAGGTTTTTATATCCCATTACCAATTCTAGATAGGCCTTGGGATATGGTAAGTATGGATTTTGTTTTGGGCTTACCAAACGACTCAAAGAGGTAATGATTCAATTTTTATAGTAGTGGACAGATTTTCAAAAATGGCACACTTTATTCCATGTTATAAGACTAGTGATGCTTCTCACATTGCTAATTTGTTTTTTAAGGAGGTTGTAAGATTGCATGGGTTGCCTAAGAGTATTATCTCATATATGGATTTCAAATTTGTTGGACATTTCTAGAGGACTCTATGGAAGAAATTGGGAACTAAATTAAGTTTTAGTTTTGCCTATCATCCACAAACTGATGGATAGACTGAAGCTATGAATAAGAGTTTGGGCAATCTTTTAAGGAGTCTTACTGTAGAACATTTGAAGCAATGAGATCAAGTGTTGGCAGAAGCTGAATATGCATATAATGACTCACCTATTAGGATTACATGACAAAGTCCATTCCGTATTGTTTATGGAATGCATCCAAGAGGATTACTTGAGTTAAGAAACTTAGGAAACTAAGAGATGAGAAGTGCAGAGGGTGAAGATTTTACTTAAGAAATGCAAGAAATAGATGAACAACTCAAACAAAAGCTGCAGGATAGCAACATCAAGTAAGACTAGAGTAGACATGAGAAGAAGAGAGGTGAACTTTGAATTTGGAGATCTAGTTTTAGCACATCTCAGAAAGGAGAGGTTTCCAAAGAGGGAGTATAATAAATTAAAGTTCAAAAAAATTGGAGTGTGCAGAGTGTTGAGGAAATTTTCTGCACATGCCTATGAGATTCAGTTACCCTTTGATGTTCGAATATCACCAATTTTTAATGTTACAGACCTATACAGTTATGAAGGTGAAACTGCAGATGATACAACATAAGATCAAGAGACACAAGAGATTGATTTGGTAAAATAGTTAGCCACAAGAAAGGAATTGAAACAAGAAAGAATTTTCTAGAAAAACAAGGGGATGAGAATAATTCCAGTGTTTGGTAAAGTGGAAGGATCACCCAACCATTCAAGCTACTTTGGTTACAAAAGACATGATACAAAAACTAGGTAGCTCTGTAAATGAACTCATGGATAGGAGCCCATGAAGAATTTTGTCCTCAGGAGTCTAATGTAGGAGCATGAGACTGGGAGGGAAAATATTTAAACTTATTCCAAAAATCGAAATAAATCTACAGGCAAAGGAGTGGGGTCCTTTAGCAAGTGATTTCCATGCTTTTCTAGTTTAAGATAAGGATAGAATTAAGAATAAAATCGTGTTTTAATTATCGTTTATGGATAAGTTGTAACAAGCTTTATGCACAATTGCTTTAAATCGCTCTATGTAGAAGGCATGATTTTGTATGGGATAAGGACCGAGAGGGCTTATATATTATTTATATAATGAAATAACATGATGCTCTGAGTTAGACAGCCCTGAAGCATTATCATCTGAAAAAGACCTGTCTCTATGCATATGATTTTATGGTTCTCTATTGAATGGTAGTTGGACGTGTGTATCAATTTTAAGGCATTCTTCTGAGTCTGAATACCAATGAATTAAGCTTATTTTCAATTAATATTTTGGTTGAATCCTTTAGATTGTGTTTTTCATTCATATCAGTGAGGCTAGCTCTTTAATTTATTTAGTTGAGTTCTGCGGGTAAAACTATGTTTTAGACAAAGAAATCATGAAATACTTAGCCGGAACAAAGTTCCATACTTGAAGTTTTATGGCACAGAGAATATACCCTCATCAGGTCCGAAACCTTTATCACATTGATGAGTGGGAGTGGGACAGAGATGAACCTTTGGAATGTTGAACTCCGACAATGCGACGCTAGCAGAGCCGAAACATTATAGGGAGACTTTAATAACATATCGGGTCCGCGATTATTATTGCATCACAAGTTTGGAGCGGAGGAGCCTTGTATTGGGAGAATTGGAATTGCCAATTGTAATCTCTGATTGCATCAGAGGAAGGAGCTTGGAAGGGCCAATATTAAACTGTCAATAGTGTTAGCTTCATTAAACACATTTCTTGTAATTAAAGTGTTGATAGTGTAATTCTTTTAAATTAATACTATAGTGGATTAAAATTGCCGATAATGTATTTTCCTTCCTTTGGAACGAAAGTCCTCTGCCGATGTGTTTTGTGTTTAAATACATTTTCACTTGT
This sequence comes from Pinus taeda, assembly GCA_000404065.3. Classification (NCBI taxonomy): domain Eukaryota; kingdom Viridiplantae; phylum Streptophyta; class Pinopsida; order Pinales; family Pinaceae; genus Pinus; species Pinus taeda. The sequence continues at coordinate 21,081 of APFE030816045.1, forward strand.
TTTAAAGCAACGATATTCTATCACTATTATTCCTATGGGATTATAGTTATGATAGAGAAAAAGCAGGCCTATGATATGTTTTGTGCCGATAATGAAGGTTGAAGTGTATTAGAGGAAAACTCACAAAGTTGTCAATAGATGACTCATACACCTGTTGAAGCAGAAAGAGGAATTCAGCTAGAAATTGAAGAAATTATATCAGGTCTCAGCAGCTTGTCCATATCACCTACAGCCAGACCACCAAAATCCAAAAATGCAGGCACAATGAAAGGGATGGTATTTCTGTTGTAGAATACAAGATTAGCTCAAAATGAAAGAATGACAACTAAAGGGATCTATGCTGGTAAATTAATAAATAAAGTGTAAAAATAGAGACTAGAATATGCCTATATCTTTTCAACATATGTGAATTACAGATATTAAGAAAAGCCCACAATCTAATTGGTTAGACAATTCATCATTTTGTTGATCATAAAATTGTGGGGTATTCTAAGAATTTGAAATTGATATAAAGATGTCCCTTAAGTATCATCTAAATATAACATAGTTTAATTATTCTATTTATCATTGTTATTGGTGTATAAGGTAAGTACAAGTAACATCCTTGCGTTTGGTATCCAATAGTCTAATCGATCACTTTACGGGGCTTGTGTATTCATTTTATCTCAAATTTCATTAAAAAAGGTAAAAATATAGTAGCCTTATCAATTAAATGGTAAAAATAATAGTGATATCTATTACATTTGATTAAAAGTGGGTAAAACTATATTATCCATATAAATTAAATGCTTGATAAAAAACTATACTCAAATAAATGTCGAACACTTTATCTATAAATATATATATGGATACACACATTAAAAAAATCATAAAAAAAAAATTGTTTTCATTTATTATATATATCCCAATTAAATATATACATTTTTTTATTTGATAATAAAATTTCTCAACTATTTAAAAAAAATATAAACGGCATCACTACTTTTATTATATATCTTAGTCACTATTTAAAAAGATATACAATGCATAAATGGTAATAATGTATATCTTTATTTTTTTATTTGTGAATGCTATAAAAAAAAAATATTACAAAATATTTTATGAAGGTGAAATCCATAGTTCTATATAGTAATTATTAATTGTTAAATTAAAATTTGAAAACTTAATTCTACAATAAGCACATAAAAACCTATATAATATTGTTTAATATTCACATTTAAATATTAAATGTTAAAAGTTATAAATTGTAATTTTTAAACGATTGAATTACAAATCTAAAATTATATAAATTTTTTTATGATAAAAATAATTCATGTAACATTTATAAATAAAAAAATCTATCATGCCGCGAAAAAAAACAAAACAAAAAACAAAACATAAAATCACATTTTATAGTTGAATATTAGATATAATGTGAATAATTTAATTATTTTATTTCTTCAATTTATATATTATGACTAGCACAACCACATTAATAAATGTGGTTGTTATACATCAATATGCATATATCAATCAAATGCACAACCACATTAGTAAATGCGGTTCAAAATCATTGATATATATTAAGGATATAGATCTAATATTAATGATACTATTGCAATAAAAATATTAGTAATATCCTTATAATTAATAATTATTATTTGTTGATAATAATTATTAATTAATATTCAATGTTATTTATTATTATTTAATTTGAAATTAAGTAACATGAATATGAACCATTAGGTTAATGAACTATAGGGATTGATATTATAAATCCAATAGAATAATAAACCCAAGTGGTTATTGCTAAAACCCGAAGGGATAATAAACTCAAGCGATTATTACTTTAAATCCTAAGGTTTATATTCCCTTGCGTTTATAGTATCAATCCCTTGGGTTTGCAATATCAATCCCTTGGTTATATTAATGTAAGTGTTCATATTCCTAGGGTACACCATCATTCAAAGGTTTATAATATGAATTCGTGAGGTTCAACATAAATCATGATCACTGAAGTGTTTATATACCTTGGATTTATAATATCATTCCCTTCGGTTTAATAATATTTATCCCTTCGGTTTATAATACCTTTGGGTTTTAGCATTAACACTTGGGTTTATTATTCCCTTGGGTTTATAATATCAATCCCTTTGGTTTCCTAATGTAATTGTTCATGTTCCTAAAGTTTAATACTAAAACTCCAAGGAATTATGAACCAAAGGTAATAATATTAACCTAAGGGATTAATACAAAAACACAAGGAATTATTAACCCAAGGGAATAATATTAAGCCCTAGGGATTAATATTATAAACCTAAGGTATTAAAACCCTAAGAAAAATATTATAAACCTTAAAATAAACATGGTTGAGCATGGTTGAAAACGATTTGTTTTCATTTTGTGACAATCCTATCACAATGTGATGTTGGACCATGATTGACCGTTGTCAACCATTTTTATTCTAGATTTTATAATATTTATCTTATGGTTTATATACCATGTGATTATAATATTAATTCCTTTACGTTTATAATCCATTAAGTTTAATACTAAATATCCAAGGAATTATAAACCCTAGTGAATAATATTAAACCCTCACGATTAATACTAATTACAAACCATATAAGTAATATTATACCCACGGAATATTATACCATTGGGTTTTAGTATTAAATCCAAGGGATTAAAAACCCAATCGAATAAAATTAAACCCACATAATTAATATTATAAAACCAAGGTATATAAATTCAAGGTACATAAATGTGAAGATATTAAATACCCTCAAATAAAGATGGTTGACCATGGTCAACCATGGTCCAAAATTACATTGTGACAATGATTGTATCAAAATGAAAATCAACAATTTTCAACCATGGTAAACCATGTTTATTTTATGATTTATAATATTTATCTATGGGTTTATAATACTAATCCCTAGGGTTTAATATTATTCTCTTTTGTTTAAAATTCCTTGGTTTTTCTTATAAATATCCCTTCAGCTAATATTATTCCCTTTGGGTTTTAGTATTATACCCACGAATATGAACCCTTAGATTAATAGACCCAATAGATTGATATTATAAATTGAAGGAAACAATAAACCGAATGGATTAATAATAAAACTCCAAGGTATTATAAACGAGAGGGACTAATATTATTAAATCGAAGTGTCTAATATTATAAATCCAATGCATATAAAACCTTGGTTGATCATGATTTATATTTAACCTAAGCGATTAATATTATAAACCTATGAATAATTTCATACACTAGGAATATGAACCGTTAGATTAATATACCCAAGGGATTGATATTATAAGCCGAAGAGGATAATAAACATAAGGGATTAAAACTAAAAAGCCAAGGGAATATAAAACTAGGGATAACAATATTTTTGCGTTGAGTTTCCTATCCATTAGGTTTATAATATGTTGGGGTTTTATTATTAACCCCTTACGTTTAGTATTAACCCCTTCAATTTATAATAATAATTTGTTGGGTTTATAATAAAAATATTATAAACCCTTGCACCATGGTTGACCGTGACTAATTTCAAATTAAGAGAACCCTTGTCACAATGCAACAATGGATCATGATGGACTATGGTTGATTCTCAAATTAAGTAAAAGATTTTCATAGTGAATAATAAACCCTAGGAATCAATACTAAAAACCTAAAGGACTATAAACCTAAGGGAATAAAATTAAACTCTAGGGATTAATATTATAAACCCACAGGATAAAAATTTAAACCCAAGATATATAAATGCTAAGATAAATATTATAAATACTACCATAAACATGGTTGAGAATGGTTGAGAATGGTTAATTTCTATATCGAGACAATCCTTGTCACAATGTGGCATTCGACTGTGCTTGACCATGATTAATTTTCATATCAAGACAATCTTTGTCACAATGTGGCAATCGATCATGGTTGAACATGGTTGACTATGATTAATATTTTAAACCAAATAGAATAATAAACCTAAGCGATTGATATTATAAAACCAAGGGAATAATAAACCCAAGAGATTAATACTAAAACCCCAAGGGACAAATATTATTAACCCAAGGTATATAAACCCTATGATAAATATCATAAACACTAATATAAACATGCTCAAAAATGGTTTGATTTTCATATTGCTAAAATCTTATCACAAAGAGCGTCGACACATACCAGTTTTTTTACATATCGAGACAATATCTTTCAAAATGTGACATTGGACTATAGCTAACCATGGTTGATTTTCATATCAACACAATGTTTTTCACAATACGATGTTTGACCATGATTGTCCATGATTGTCTATGATTTTCATATGGAGATAATTTTTGTCACAATGGGATATTTGACCATGGTTGAGCATGGCTATGTATGATTGACCATGATTAACCATGATTGATATGATAAACCCAAGCGGCCTATATTATAAACCTAAGGGAATGATATTAAACCCAAGTGATTAATACCAAAACCCAAAAGGATTACGAACCAAAGAGAATAATATTATACCCAAGAGATAAATATTATAAATGGAATGCATATAAACCCTAATATAAATATGATAAACAAATTTTTTACCATGGTTGATTTTAATATTGAGACAATTCATATCACAATGCAACATTAGGCCATGGTTGAACATGGTTTATTTACATATTGAAACAATCGTTGTCACAATGCAATGTTAGCCCATGGTTAACAATGGTTGATTTTCATATCAGGACAAGCTTTGTCACAATAAGGTGTTCGACAATGGAGACCCTAGTAGATTTTCATATCGAGACAATTTTTATCACATGCAACATTTCAGAACAAACCTGATTTACATATCGAAACAATCTTTTGTTACAATGCGAAGTTGTACCATGTTTGACCATGATTGATTTTCATATCGAGACAATATTTGTCACAATACGACATTCTAACATGGTTGACCAACATTGACAATGGTTGGGCAGGTTTCATTTTATAAAACATAGTTGACCATGATTGTGGATGTTTGTCCATGATTTTCATATGGAGA
>APFE030816060.1:0-38516 GCA_000404065.3 Pinus taeda
GCAACATAATTTGCAGCATTGTCCGTTATGACTTGGACAACATGTTGTTCACCCACCTCCAAAATAAACGCATCTAGCAAATCACATAAAGTTCTTGCATCTTTGATTTGATTAGATGCATCAACAGATTTGATAAACATAGTGCACTTGGGACAACTAACCAAGAAGTTTAAAGGGTTCTCCCCTTTTGGTCAGTCCAACCATCTGACATAACAATGCATCATGTTTTTGTCCATGATGCCCTAAAATCCTCCAATCGTTGGGTGCAGTTACGCTTTTGATTTTGCAGAATCCAGCCTCTGAAATCATGATAAGAAGGGATTTTGTACCATGGGCCAACACTGGCAATAGCATCAACAGCAGGTTGGAGCATTAGGCACACCATATTCCCAGAAAGGATCCAATTTCCTTGGCATGTTTGTTTTTGAACTTTGAACTTGAAGTTGCAAACCTATGGGAAAATATTATAAGGATTAGGAAATATGAATTTAGTATTACAATTTAGCATTTGCCATTTACAAAATTACAAGTTACAATTTTCCAAAATCCAAACTTCCAAACTTCCAAACCCAAGTTACCCAACCAAATGGCAAATGCCAAAAACAATGAAAATCAAAAAACATAAACAATGTTTAAAAAAATGAAAACAAAAAAAAAAAAATTGGTTCCCATAGTCATACCAAGTTACCCATCCCAAATCAATGAAGAAATACAATTTTTTTTTAAATACAATGAAAACAAAAGAAAAATGGTGCCCATATGAAGTTTCCCAACCAAAAACAATGAAAAACATAGAAAAACAAAGTTTTTAAACAATGAAAACAAAAAAAAAATTAATCTACATACCGTTTCTATGGAGAAATCGGTGGTCTCCTCTTGAATTTGTCCTCCAAGCACTTAGATTCGGTCACAATGACACAAACCCTCTTCACCTGCTCTCTCCAACACTTCCTTCTCCTCCCGCGCGCGCCCACTGTGCAAATGACCAAAAAAAAACCCAACATTTCATATTAAATTGCGCTGCCTCCGCCTCCTGCGATTTTTTCCCAAAAAAGCGCGCTTTTTCGAAAAACTCGCGCTTTTTTCCCAAAAAAATCGGCAAAAAAAATTTAGCCCGATTTTTTCCGATAAAAATCGCAATTAAAATCGAGCTAGGGAAAAACTCGCGATTTTTTGAAAAAACAACACTGGGTGAGCCCTTATTGAAGACATAACATTTTTCACATTTTAAAAAGCTCACATTTTGAAGACAAGAAAGGACCTATGGTAGATAAATCTCAACATAGATGGTTGCTCAAATAGTTTGGAAATTTGTGGATCTTGGGATTTATACCCTTACAAGGGTCATCAGACAACCATATGGAGCAGTGTGGATGTAGCTCAACATGGACAGTTGTCCAATAATTCAAGAGAAATGTAAAATTGGATTTAGAGAAGGTGGAATCCAGGAACACAAGAATTTGACTCAAGAGCTACACCTTTGCAAAGGTCAGAACGTAGCTTGATGGAGCTCTACCTAGTCCAAGAAAGAAGAAACTTCTAAAGAATTATTGGGTATAATTACTTTTGATATTATGCTTTTAGTTAGTGCGTATTTGATTTCAATAAGATTTAGTTTTGGTACTATAAGCCTCAAGATGTGGTCATAAAATATAAGGCTTACCTTTATAGTCACCTTAGTGACTTGTGCTAAAAGATAAGCTTTTAGGTGATTATTAATTTTTAGGGTTTTGGACAAGTATCTTGTCTTTTGATCATTATATAAGAGAAGTGAATCCCATTGTAATAAATGCACTGATTATTCATAATATCAAAGTGTTATTGTCTAATCTCTCTCATGTGCTCAACATTGTAACCTATGAAACCAAATTCGTCCCCCTAGCCTCTCATGTCCCGAATTGGGCGAATCAGACACAATTCAGTCGGATTCGTGTCCTTTCGATCAGGACACAATCGTGTCCAGATCGTGTCCCGATTCCGGGACACGAATCCTGAAAAATACACTTCTACGCAACGTTAAAAGGTCGATTTGGCCATTCTATTTTCACATTAACCTTTCTTCTTGGTTGTGGGTTTGTTATGGTTGTGTGAGAGCAAAGAGCAAAGGGTGTGGGAGCATTTTCAAGGAGATTCAAGCAACAAGTAAGTGCATTTTCGCTCCTTTTTTTTGCATTCTTATTACAACAGTTTGCATGTGCAATTCTTTTACAAATTGCATTTTTTGTTTATTTTTTTACAGCATTCATGGTTCAACCAAGGGTAGCAGCGAAGGGGCAAAGGAAGGGAAGAATGTTCCCATTGGAGATGCCCCTCCTGTTCCAATTTCATCAGGGTCTGCTACAAGTGTTCCCTCTATTGCAAGTGGGGTTGCAACAATAGCTTCAAATGTTGAGGGAAGACAACATCCTCAAGATAACAAATATCCCTTATGGAAATAGGGCCCAGGCAGCAAGATGAAGGGAGGAGGCAATGTTGCTTGTAAATGCAACTATTGCAACACTAATTTCACAAGCACATATTACCATGTGAACTTTCATTTGTTGGCTTTACCAAGTTGTGGAATTGCAGCATGTACAAAGGTGCCTTTACCAAAGAGTAAAGAAAAGAAAAGAGAGGCCAATGTTGGTATGGAAAATGTGGCTGCAAAATCTAAAAAAAACAAGAATGATGACCGCCTTCAATTCTTGAGGAAAAGCAGCAACAAATTCTCATTTGAGAGTTCTGATGGGGGGACAAGCAGCAAAAGGAAAAGCAATTGCACTTGGTCCAATGGACAAGATTTTTCAGAAAGAAAAACGGGAAGAGATTGATCTCACCATTGCCTTTTGTTTTCTATCAGAACTTCATATCCTTTAATGTTGCACGCTCACCTCTATTTATTGAGATGTGTCGAGCTCTAACTCAAGGGTCTCTATCAGGGTATGTGCCTCTTGGGTCAAAGAAGCTTAGAACCACATTGTTGACGAAGGCAAAAAAGAGGTGAACAAAATGCTTGAGCCTATTAAATCAACATGGCCAACATCTGGGATTAGCATTGTTTTTTATGGATGGACAGATCCAGCACCACACCCACTCATCAACTTCATTGTGTCTTCCTTAAATGGTCCAGTTTTCTTGAAATCAATGGATGCACTTGGACAATACAAGGATGCACAATATATGGGTGAGTTGTTTATTAAAGTTATTGAAAATGTAGGTGTTGATTCTTGTGTGCAAATTATTACAGATAATGCACCTATTTGCAAGGTTGCTGGTATGATTGTAGAAGCTAAATATCCACAAGTGTTTTGGACACCTTGCATTGTCTGTTCATTGAACTTAGCACTAAAATCTATTGCTTTTGAATGTGCCTTGGATTGGAATCATTATTGACGATGCACGACATATCCGCAACTTTGTACAAAATCATACAAATGCCCTTGCTATATACAAGGAGTATACAATCTATCATTGTTTAAGATTGCGGATACACGGTTTGCCTCCTCATTCATCATGTTGAAGAGGTTGAGGGAGGTCAAGACTGCTCTTGGAGCCATGGTTATTTCAGAGTTTTGGTCTTTTTGGAGAAACACAGATCAAGCAGCCTCAAAAAGAGTGGACACAGTGTTAGATGATGCTTCGTGGTGTTGAGAAATGGCAACAAGAAATTTCAGTTTAATTTGTCCTTGAATTAAACTGAGAATGAAAATCGAATTCTATTCTCATAGCAACCTGTAAATAGTTAATTAAGTTTAAATAACTTAATTACCTTAGGAATTTCGAGTTGGAAGTCTTTCTGTAGTCGTGTATATGTTCTCCCTAAATTTTAGGAGTCTAGTATGATTTTAAATTGAGTTGGAAATTAGATCACTCAGTTTACTGAGTTATGTTTAGTTAAATTAGTTCCAAATTGTTTGAGGAACTAATAGGGATTTAATAGTTAGTTGGTGCACTAGTGCATCCACAAGTATCACTCTAGTTAATTGAAGATTCCCTAATCAGAAACTCATGCATGTTGATTCTGAGAAAGACCCAGTTAAAACTAGAGTGTAGGGACAATGTACTATCGGTGGTATTATTTACTGGAGTGTAAATATCATGCATGCATCAGAGATTGATCCTATGTTTGGATTGCACAGTTTTGGAAGCATGAATTCCCTTCAAATACGGGCTATTCATCCTATGAATTATGCAAGAGATTAGGGGCTTGGAGAGGCACAAAATTGGCTAAGTGTTGGCCAAGAGGTAGCTTGTGAGCTGAAGAAGTTGAGCATACTTATGTAGAATTGTTCTAGTGAGAACAAACTTTGTATCTTCACTCATATTTCTGATATATACAATACAGATAGTGGGGTTTTGAGCAGTGGCTTTCCCCAGATACATCTTGTGTTATGTGCCATTGATCTATCTTCTTCTTCATATTGTTTTCATCGATCTATTGGCTTCCGCAGGTTGAAAGTAGAAGTAGATTCGTGTCCTGTGCTTTAGTAAATTCCATGAGCTTGTGAATCTATAGGATTTTCTACACCTGGGAGAGGGTAGATCTACTTATTCAGATCATGGACCCTATCATTTTTTTTCTTCGATTTGCAGATATAGACCAACCCATCCTAAGAGAGGTTTATGAGGGATGAGATCCCGTGATTGAGTCTGTGAGGAGCATTATTTTATAGAGTGAGCGCCCTGACTATGAGACATCATCAGAGGCCTTCTTCACCACCATACACGATATTCTTGTCAGCAGATGGGACAAGAATTGCACACCTTTACATTGTTTGCCTCACTCATTGAACCCAAAATACTATAGCCATGAATGGCTGAATGGTGGACCTTCAGGCAGATTTTTCAGGATAGAGCATCCCTTGATGAGGTGGAGGATGCATTTGCAGAGTTTTCCACTATCACTGGTCAATTTGCAAGATGTGATGTGATTAGAGACAAAGGGGGCTAAGAAGCCCTATTCTTGGTGGGCAACTCATGGTGCAACAAGCCCTCCTCTACAGCAGTTAGCCATAAGGCTCCTCTCTCAGGTGACTTCATCTTCTTGTTGCAAGAGGAATTGGAGCACATATGGGAATTTATATAGTGTCAAGAAGAGCAGGATTGAGCAGTCTAGGGCAGAGACAATGGTGTATGTGCACACCAGCCTTCGTCTTATATATAGGCAGAGGTATGAGTGGTTGAAAGGAAAGACAAAGATGTGGGATGTCTTTCTTGATGATATGGGTTTGGACAACAGCGTTGAGTTGGCATTGGCCAACTTGGATCTCAATGAGCCAGTGCTAGAGCCTGTCACATTTGATGATGGTGATACTGTAGAGGGATCATCCACCACACCCGCAGATGCAAAGATGACTTTGGATACAGAGGAGGAGGATGCAACAAGGGAGAGCAATGGTGACCATGATAATGAGTACAGTGATGCTAATTTTAACGATGAGGATTGATGACTCATGGGCTACCTACTGCCTTGAGGCTTGTAGACTTGTAGTTGTTTTGTATTTGCAATTTCTATTTACTACTGGCATTGTACTACCTATGTAACACATTTTGGTTTTGATGACTTAATGAGAAAACTACAGTATCTTGTCTTTCTCCTATTGGATCATTGATGAATTCAATATGTAGTATGATTTATCATTTATGTCGCAATTGTATTTGTATGCATAATGTTACTTTATAAAACTTACATCTAGATGAAAATCTATGTTTGAATCAATGAATTTGTATCATGAATGAGAATTTGTGTAAGAAATATCTATATTTTTATTTATAATATATATATATACATATATTTTTATTATAAAATAATAATAACATGTCATGTTCAGAGGGCTCAACGTGTCAGTGTCTGACACTCAAATCCCTGCGTCCTTCGTGTCCCCGTGTCAAGGGAATTAGATTGTAGCCCTAGCTAGGTTTTAATCATTAATCCCATCTAGCTCTTGCAAAAATTATTTTATCTTATCTAGTTTGGAGGGTGTCTAACACTTCAACACCCTCTTATAGTTCTCTAAAAAAGCTTCTATCAATTTCATGGTCAGCTTTCACATGTGAAAAGTCTAACACTTTAACACCCTCTTATCAACATTTTGAAAAAGCTTCTATCAACTTCATGGTCTCCTTTCACATGAGAAAATTTCCCCCATTGCTAGCTGAACATTCTTATATTCTCAAGATGTCCATTTCTAAAATTGATTATTAGGCATTCACTCGTCAAAATATCATAAAAGGAATGTAGTTGTAAGCACCAACATGCCAAACATATCCTTCGTTTAAAACTTGTATAATTATTGTTTCGACCTTGCATATATACATGAGATGAATACCTACAAGATGAACCATGACTTCAACAACAAGAATTTCAACAAGTTCTCATCATACAACAAAAATAATTCCAACCAAGCATGATGAAAGCATGATGAGCATAACAACATGCTTCAAAAAATGATGACTAAACTATAGGAAACACCTATAATTACTCTTGAGCGACTCTCGTAACAATTTGACACAAATCTCAAAATTCCACATGTTATTCAAAAAAAGGAAAACTGTGTTTGGATTATTTTGTCTCTCAGTGTTTCAATCCTAGTGCAAGGATCATCTTTAGGAGAATGCACTCATTTTCATAACCAATCTTTACTCTCAATAAATATAGATTAAAACATTGAACTAAACCATGTTTCAATCCCAATGCAAGGATAATCTTCAAGAGAACGAACTCATTCTAATAAGCAATATTCACTCAATAAATATAGATTAAAACACTCAACTAAACCATGTCTTCTTTAATTCAACATATCCATATATCATTAGAGTTATTCCACATGTCCATACGATTATTAGTAATCCACATCTTCATGAATATAGTGAACAATGTTGTCAAGCTAAGGAATAACTCCCGAAAGTTTGTATCCTATTGTATTAATGCACATAGACTTATATAACATAAAAGAGTGACCCTTGAGATTCATCTTCCAAGGTCAATTCACATTCTAATTATTCATATTTCCCTTAATTTACAAATTTACAAGTTATTCACCCAATCCCCAAGGGTTAGACGTCTAGCATTCCCCCCCTTAATATGAAGGTGTGTCTGTGACTCCAAGTATCATTCTGAATTATTCAAACTTTCCTCTTCCAAGTGTTTTGGTGAAAATGTCTGTAATTTGCTCATTTGTGGAACAATGTATTCGATAAATTGTCTTGGCCTCTACATGATATCAAATCAAGTGATATTCAATGCTAATATGTTTGGTTCAATCAAGGAATTTTGGATTCATGGCCAACTTAATTGCATAAGTATTGTCAATTAGAAGGGGAGCAAAATTCACTTGTTTCTCCTACTAGTCTTCAAGAGTTTTCCTAAGCCACACGATCTCCTTTGTTTCTTCTGTAGCTGCCACATACTCTGCCTTTGTCATGGAATCTACCAGAACCGACTGTTTGCGTGACCTTCAGGAGACAACTATTCATCCAAGACTCATAATATAGCTTGAAGTAGACACTTTATTTTCCTTATCTCTGTCAAAGTCTGAATTACAATATCTAATCAAACTGAGGTCACCGACCTGTGATTATTTGAGTCCAAAGCCTTGAGTTCCTTTCAAGTACTTTAGAACACTTTTTGTAGAAGACCAATGTCCCTCACAAGGCTTTTGAATAAACCTACAAAGGATTCCAACAATAAATGAAATATTTGGTCTGGTAGTGGTGAGGTAGATAAGACTTCCCACAAGTTGTCTATACTTAGTTGCTTCCTCAAATTCATTTCCCTCTTTATATGTGAGCATCAGATTTTGTTCTATTGGAGTAGACAAAGGATCACATTTAGCCATGACAACCTTGTTCAACACTTCTCCAATGTACTTCTTTTGAGAAGGGAATATATACCTTGGATGTTAGGTCACTTCAATGCCCAAGTTGCAGTGAAGATGTCCCTAATATGTCATCTCAAATCCTTTATTCGACTCTTTCTTTATGGACGTGATATAGTTTTCACTGTTCCCTATTATCAATAGATCATCTACATATACCACAATATAGACAACAATTTTGCCTATTTTCTTGACAAACAAAGTTACATCATCAAGATTAAAGTGTTTGAAGTTTAATTTCAAAAGATGGTTAGTCAATTTTTCATAATGTTGTCGCTCAAATTGTACACAGAATTGTGACAACGCTTAGGGCAGGGGCTGTCACTCTGATCTGTGCTCTCTCTGTTTAAGCCATCTCCTAAATGTAGGCTAAGGGGGGTAGTCCCTATGAATGAGGTGATGAGAAACTTGTTAAAAACCAACAAGTCCAGGAGATACAACTAAATGGCTTAGCAACTTGGGTTAAAAATTAAGGGGCAAGTAAGATCATTAAGGATGATTAGTTAGATTCTTTAAGATATAAGTGAGAGACCAATGCCTTCAAATTAATTACTTGCACAATATAGATTAGTACTCCAAGTTACCGGATGAACAGTTGTTGCGGGAAGCAAATTCTAGCCTAAATGAAGCGCAAGACCTAAATTTAATGTGTGATACAAGATCTTGGTTAATTTTAATTAGATGCCATATCTAGGTGAATCCTTCCTCTCAATTCTTTTGAAACTAGTGTTGAATGCAAGTTGTAGAGAGAAGCCCAAAGGAAGGAGGCTAAGGCCTCATAAACGATACTCCTGTGGGGTTCTAACCACCTAGGTGCCTTTGTTTCTACAAGGGATTGCCCACAAGAGAATTGCAAGGTCACCTATGTTAACTGCGAGGGTCAAATTCTGTGGGGAAGGTAGTCATATCTTCCTTTCAACCAAGCTTATGCTTGGAGGTATATTTTAGAAATGCACTTCTAACTTAGAATGAAGGTGCAGATATGAGTGATTGCTTCAATGAGATTATAGATAGCAACTTAAATGCTTCAATAAGATCAAATCACTTGAAATCAAGATGCTCACAATGATATTCAACATAAGATGACAAGAGCTATTAATAAAGCACTCTAGAGAACACTTTATCTCAATGAAACAAGATTAGCAATTCCAATTACTCAAGAGCTTATTAGAGCTTATTAATGTGTCAATAAGATCTCATTTAAGTCCTCTTATGTTAATGTTACTTAGCAATTAGGCACGGGGACAATTTTAGAGCACTATTGACAGCAATTTCTTCTTATTACTTAGATCATGAACTAATTAGGCACAAGAAAAGATATGCAATGTAACCAATAAGCACAAGGAAAGATGAGATTGCTAATAGTGATACGCAATGCAAGAAAAGACTAACAAATGCATTCAACTACCAATGAGATGCTTATGCAAGAGTGCAAGGATGCAAGAGCTAGTATGCAGGAATGATAGCTTATTCCCAAGATCAAATAGAAACCAATGCAACAAGTCAACCAATGATTTAAAGAGCGCAATGATAATGCACCAGACTTTGATATGATTCAGATCAGCCCACAATTAGCATGCAAACAGTCCCAAAATCTCACTTGAAAATCAAACAAGACAATGCTTATTGAGCCTTTAAGTTAATGTGGTGATTCTTTAAGTGTATTAGGCTTATCTTGACTTATTTTTAGGGCCAAACTTCGAAGATTACACTGTTGTAGCAATTATATCAGACCTCTGAAATACACAAGACTGTCATGAACAATTAACTAAAACAATGATTTAAGCCTACAAAATCAATATTTGATACCTTTTAGGCATTTTTAGCTTATTGTGATTACTTTTTAGGCTTAGATCTGAATGATATACCATTATTATGTTCAACTCCAGATCTGATCATTCTTTATGATAGTAAAAAGAGAATGAAGAGGAGGGAGGAGCAAACTGTTGAGGCCAAGAGGCCTAGTTCCAATAACAAGTATGACAAGTGAGCCACCAAAGATGAATGATTTGACTTCAAAATGTGATGAGAGCTTACGTCACACCTGCAACCACAAAGATTAGCTTGAAAACCAATAGATCAGACCTTAGGTTGTATGCAGCTAGGCTTAGAATGCCTCCCAAAGCTAGCGGCCAAGTGGGAAAAGGGCCACTCAGGGGTTGCGGCTAGGGCTACAAGCCCTCAAACCCTTGTGGCTAGGCCTCAAAGGCCCTCATTCCCCTGCGGCTAGGATAAACAAGCCACAAAATGTTGAATGGAGGCCAAAAAAATTAGTGACCCTACAAAGAAACCTTCGGATGAGAAAAACTAGTGCAAACCCCAGTTTCTGCAGTGAATTAGCCCTCTAGGGCTAGCGACCCCCTCTTAAAGGCTAGGCGTTGACATTTTGGCATTTGGGTCTTGTAGCTTAGGGTTTTTGGACCCCAAATCCACCTCCAAAGGTTGAATGACTTCCTTCTTTGGGCTGCACAGCTCCTCCTTCTATGAATCTAGGCCCAAACCTTATCCGTCTAGGCTAGGTGAGGGTCTAGAGCTTCTAACTTCGGATTTGTCTTTGAAATCTTTCCGCTAATGGCACCTGCAAGTCAAATAAATAGAGCCAAGCCACAAGATCTAGAAAATTCTAAAATAAAAACCCCAAAAATATTATTTACAAAGGGAAAAACAATATGCAAGGGTTAGAAAATTATTTACAATATGTACAAGAGAAATATTAGCTCTAATTAGCAAATGAAGCATTTAAAGCCCAAGAAGATTTTGAAAATAAGTTCTAGAAATAATTTTAGTTAATGTACAAGTAAAAACCTTGCACCATAAATCGTTAGATAAGCTTGAAGTCCAAACAAGATGTGGTCACCTCAAAGTCCATGTATTTGGGCTTTGCCCAAGCGCTGAATCACCTAAAGATCTCTACACACTCGAAAGATAGATTATTCATTTCAAAGGGGTTCGATTCACACAAATATACTAGAGATCTAGAGATCCCTGCTAGATCTGCTAGCTTCAATGTGTTTACTCTAGCCCAATACCTAGAGCAAGATACATACCCTAATAGATAATCCAAACACTACCTATGAAACAATAATCTTCGGTTAAAGAACAAAATTAGAGCATTAAACCCATTCAGCATATACCATCAATTATCAAGAGAGAGACACCTTGAATTGAAACCCCAAAGACTTTTATTAAAAGTATTCCAGCTGAGCTTAGCTCAGTACAAAATTTTGTATTCAGATGAAGTTACAATGAGGAACTTGAAAGCTTCCTTATATAGAAAATGTGAGGGATTAACCGCTCCAAGTGGAAATAATGGCCAGTTGCATCAATCCATAGCTTGATCCTTGCGGAAAAAAAATTGATCCCTTGATTAGTTGGCACAAATCTCCAAAAGAACTCGATTTTCCTTGTTCAATGTGTTGGAGGGTGAAAATTTGCCTTCAAGACCACTGGAGGACCTTCAAAAAAATAGAATTATAGTTGCTTGTGCAAAATAATTCACTTCTTGGCCCAAAAAATTCGATTTGTTGGAGAATAGTCTTCTCTGGCACAACGAATTTCTTGACTAGGTCCTTCTGCCTTGGATATGAGGCTTTTATTATTTATTTATTTTTGACTTGAATATTTTCCTTTGAAAATAGTCTTAAATAAACGTTGATGAATTTTCCACTTGGAGGGTAATTAATCTTTCCCTTGATTTTATTTTCTGACAATTTCTGGCTAATTTTATTTTTTTGCTTTTGCCAAAAATTTAATTAATAATTATTAGCCTCAAGAGGGGATTAAATATTTTTCCACCCTCTAAATGTATCTAAAAAATATTTTGGTACCAAAAATATTACAAATTCAACCCTTAAAAGGGGGAATTACACATAGACACAAACTCTCAAGACTTAACCCAATTCTGCAACTCAAGGCACATGATCTAATATGATAAAAAATACATAGACTCGATAACACTAAGACTCACCTAAGACCTTGTCAATGAGCTCCACCCTAGATTTGGGGTATATGTGGGAGAAAAACTTTTCCAATTATCCATGTTTACAAACATAAATAATTTGGTGAGGTTAAAAAACTCTCTAGAGTGAAACCCTTTGAGAAGAATCATAGGCTTACCTAGGTGTTGTTACATGGCTTAATAGTCATACTAGAATCATTTTTACAATATAAAACAGATTTTGGGATTACAATGATGATATTGACACAAAAAAATTGATTCCATTGTTGTGTGCTCTTCTTCTTGGGCTCTTAACATGTACATGGTCAACACATACCAAGATTGCGGTGCTTGTTTTAGGCCACATATGGATTTGATGAGTTTGCATACTTTATGTTCTTGTCCCTTCACAACAAAACCTTTTGGTTGAGACATGAAGACATTTTTTTTTCAAGTCTCCATCCATGAAAGCAGTCTTCACATCCATTTGGTAAACTTTTCATCCATTCTAAGATGCCATGGAAAAGAAACTCTGAATGGTGGCCCATTTTGTTGTGGGTGTAAAAGTCTCTTCATAGTCAACATGTGCAAATCCTTTTTCCACAAGCTTTGCTTTGTGCTTGTCAAATGAGCCATCTGACTTGTACTTGTTCTTGTAGACCCACTTGCATCCAATTGGTTTGGTTCCAATTGGAGGGTCCGCCAACTTCTATGTTCCATTCTTTATGAGTGCATCATACTCCCCCTGCATTTCTTCTTTCCATTGATCATGAGAAGTAGCTTCTTTAAAGGAAGTTAGTTCAAAATTAGTAGATAAATTCAATTCACAATCATATGAAACATCCATATCAACAACTGAATCAGAAACATCTACATCACCTCCATTTTGTCTGGTGGAACTTTTGGTTCTTGTCTTTCCAACCTCATCAGGGTGAACACTTTCAAGTGTTTTGGTGAGCCATTTTGGGGTACCTTTATGAGATGGTCCAGGTTGCTCTACTGATTGATATTGGGATGCATCAAAATTTAGTCCTCCAATCCTCTCATTCACATCACTCAAAGGGTCTTCCTGATTTAAAGAAGTAGTGGAAACTTCATGAGCGAGAGACAATGCTTTAAAAGGAGATTCATAGATTAAACCAAGATAGGGATCCCCCCTTCAAGATGTGGAATTTCATTATCGAATTCATGATAAGTTTTTTCATTATTGAATCTACACAAACTATCAAGTTGTCACTCAATAGTCTTTTCAATCTTGGAAGATTCAAGAAAAATCACATTCTAGACAAAACAAACTTCTTATGTACTTCACCGTAAATACAATATGCTTTGGTGGTATCTAAATATCCCAAAGAAGATGCATTTTTTACTCCTTGCATCAAGGAAGCTTCTTTGTTCCTTAGGAATCAATACATAGCAGGTGGAACCAAATATCTTGAGATACCTTACTAAAAGAATGTGACCATACCACATTTCATAAAGAGTCTTATTTCTAAGAGCATGAGATGGACATCTATTTTTGACATATACTGCACATAGAATTGCATCAACCTTGTTGCCCACCAAAATGGGTAACCCCATAGTAGAAAAATTGTCTCCTACATTTGATAGCTAGTCGAATAACCAACAACCCCCAACAACCACTATTTGATGATGATATGCCATGTACCTTCGCGATCTGCATCAACCATGAGCCTCTCACCATCTGGCATTTACACTTGGATGAAGGTGAGATGTTATTCAAAAAGGTACTTTGATCATTTTGCAATCAGGTGGTTATACTTGTTGGTTTTGGGCATCTGGTATGGATAAAGGGGTTCTCTGGAAGATTGACCTGTCTTGACTATAAATTCGTTCTCTCATCTTACCATGAGGGTTAATCTTTAGCTCTAGTCCAGTGGGACCTCCCTTAAGGCCTTAGGGTTATAAGGGGGGCACTACTTGGAAAACCCGGATTGAGATAGTATGTTCATTATACCCTACACCACACTTGACACTTTCCATCACACGTTACAAGCCATATACCATATCCATTCTTCATGTCTAACTTATCATTGGTTCTTTGGGATTTGGCATCCACATGTCTGGAATCCTTGAGTAGGACCAGAAACATTTCTCTAGAGGTTAATGTCGCTAAAAGAATGGAAAAATCATATCATGGCCACAACAAAAGAAAAAGAAGAAAATCAAAATGCAAAAGATGGTCGTGGACATATATTAGCATGTGGGAACAAGCCTAGTATGAACTCCACCCTCATTACCCATCACCTAGTTCCTGAGCACATGATGCTCCTTAACATCAAAAAGAACCCTTGCATATCCCAACCTTGATGAGCGATAAATTGTCTCATTTTAAGGGGTAATATAAATGCTACATCATAAAGAGCAAGCTCTAACCATTGAGTTATATGCGGTAGTACAAAGCATTATCAAAGAGAAGTAAAAGGCGCACAAGAGGGGTAGAAAAAGTAGGCCAAGCAGGGTAACTCATGCCTCCACGATTGCTCCCTCCTTCTCATTCACACACTCAGAATGTGAACACCCCCATCAGTTGGTAGCCTTAACCATGGAACTTGGCTATGAAGCCTTTTCCCCTCCATTATAATACATTTACACTAACACCTATTGAATGAGGAGTTGACCTTGGTACTGTCACTTCCCCTTGAGTGTTGAAATCATCTCATAGGGTTGACCATTAACTACCTCTATCAAGGTAGGGAACATCTTTATGGGACATGGTCTAGTTAGATATCGGAAGGTGATCCCTATTTGAATTATTAATATGCCCCTAACATTCAAGTTTGATCCACTTAGATGCATATATGATCTTAGACTCTGATAGATGGTTGATTTCACTTAAGTTCATGCTGTTTTATTAGGTGCTCCACAACAGTTTGGGCCTTGAGCACAGCAACTTAGAGGTATTGTGGCCTCTTCAAAGAGATAGATGGCTTAGAAGATGCAACATTGAGAGAGTTCAACCTCCTAATGACTTTAGTAGACTTTGCATGTCCCAAAACACCCTAAAGATCCAGGACGTTGGTCTACTTTGACCTCGCATAAAGGATTCTCCATGATGACAAGACTAGGCCTAGCATGCCCCCAAGCTAGCCTTGACACAACCTGATGGGCAAGACTTGATTCAAAGCCCAAATAAGGATGGTTTTCCTTTGAGAGACTTGGGAAGGCTTGTTGCACTTGGAGAATCCATAACAATGGAGAGAGGAGGCCTTGTCTTGATACTTGGAGACCCATGGAGATGACATAATGGCACCCCAACTAGACTTGAGACCCCAAAGGAGGGTTTGAGTTATAATACTCAAATTTTGGATGAACTTGGCATGACATCAACATCTACGACTCACACCTGTGGGTATTTATGCCTTATTTTGTCACTTAGCTAGTGGGTTGGCTTGTAACCCAAGGTCAACTTATGTCAAACTTTTTTTAAGGGCTTCATTAGTTAGAAATTATGAGGTAGACCTCATATAAATATAGATCACCTCACTTTCATTTTAGATCATCACTTGTGGATCAACTGGGCCTCTTGTATACTCGTGGAGATTTTTCTTTGGGAGACACTCTTGTTGTGGAGACATCATTTTGGGATAATAAAGAATTGGTTCATGCTTTTTTTGTAAGTATTCTATAGTGATGAATATATTTTATGGCTATTGTATGGAACAGTTATTGTTAGGGTTTATATGTGCTAATTTTGTTGAATATTTTTCTATGAATCTTGGCAAAGTTTTGTATGTATTACCCTAAAGAATGTTAAAAAATCCCTTATATGAATCTTCATGTTATGCTCTCTTCAATGACTTTATCCCCTCATATAATGATAGTTGGGCTTTTGAAAACTAGGGTTTTTCTTGCCCTTATTCCATACTAGGGTTTGATTCTTCCATAAGTAGGTCTCTGTTTAGACTACATCACCCAAGGATCAAGTACTAGCCTTCCACATAAATGATCAAAAACATCAAAAATCTCTTCTTTTTCTTCTCTTCCTAAAATTTTCAGCCTTGAAATCTTTGACCCTAAAATTTCAGCCCCTAAAATTTCGGGCCCCAAAATTTTTTCCCTAAAATCTTAGCCCCTAAATTTTTGGCTCTAAAATTTAGCCCCTAAAATTTGAGCCCTAAATTTTCATATCAAAAATTTTTTGGCCCTAAAATTTCGGCCCCCTTTAAGGCAAGCCACTAGGGTTAGGGTTTGTAGCAGATTCAACTAGGGCTTGGACTTTGAGCTAATTTGAAATTGTTACCCTTGCTGAGCTTTAAAACATAAAAATATAGCAATTTGCATGGTTGAAATTGCTTCCCTAGGGCTGACATCATCAACTTTGGGAAATTTTAGGGTAGAAAAACCTTAATTCTACACTAAAACTTCAACTTAGGAATCACTTAAAGGATTTTGGCTCCTTTTGTTGATCATACCAATTTTCATAAGCCTTTTCATGGTCTTATGTGCCTTTGCAAGCCATTATCACTCCTTATCCCTTAAACCCTAGGCCATAAGTACTTTTGATAGGCCCCTTGGAAATCGTGTTATTCCTTATTTCACTATATTGGGTCTTGTTGACCACTGGAGTGGCACCTAATGATTATATGAAGACTCCACGCCCAAGGATGATCCAGAGGACAGTTGTACCATCATATACCATCAGTCAACATAGTTTTTTATCTCTACTTCTATCTTCTCATCATCTTTCTTGTACCCAGATTCCACACCCTATGGGGAATTGTAATAAGTAATACTAGTAATGATGAGTTTTTGAGTCTGTAACAGGCTTAGGATGTTGGGACTCGATTAGCAAACGAGTACACCTTGGAGTGTTTTTTTTATCTGGTTAATTATCCCTTCTTTTCCAGAGGCAGATAATTTTCTGGGTTTTTTCACTCACTTTTTTTTTCCAGAGAAAAAAACGAACTTTTTGTTACTATGATAAAAAGTTACATATATATGCCGCAACTTTCCTGTTCGTTGTAGTACAACATATAAACCTGCTAAAAAGCTATTCTGAGCTTAAGCAGGGCCTCCTCAAGAGAGGAAAAACAGCTCTCTTCCTCAGCATTTTCAAAAAAAATCAACAACTTCCTTATGTTTGATAACAAAAGACAGCATCTGGCACCTTTCCCCGGGTTTCCTCTGTCGAGGAAAGCAGCCCAAGACTAAAAAGGATGCACAGCAAAAAGACTAAAACAGATTTTTCAGATGAAAGACGTTTCAGCTATATACAAAAGGAAAAACTAGAATGACCAGCTCAGCTATGTGCCATGATCATGCAAACTGAATATAAGGAGGCTGGTCCGAGAGGTGGATATCTCCATTGATTTCCTCCACTATTCTCCAGCTGCCCAAATCTTGTTGAAGACCCTCTTTAGAAAGCTTGTCTGCAGAGTCATTTCGTTCCCTGTAGATATGATGAATAGAAAAAGTATTAAAAGATGATTTTAAATGTTGTATTTCTTCTAATAAAGGATGCAAAATGTAGTTATGACAGTTGCTTTGTTCATTTGTCCATTTGATAACATTTAATGAGTCCCCAAAGATCTGAACTGTGAAGATGTTCCTGTGAATCAGCCAACAGAGGAGAAGCTTAAGAGCAGATAATTCTGCAAAATTATTTGAGCCATTGCCCCAGCCTACGGAAGCTTTTAGAGAGTGTCTTCCGTTTATGTGGATGATTAAACCAGCTCCAGCTTTGTTGTTTTGAGAGGCTCCATCAAAGTAAGCCCATGGCACTCCATCCTTGATTTGTTCTTCTCTAACTTGTCTGGGCATCCTATCTTCCTCTGAATCCGGAATATTCGAATAAATATATGAACATTGAATGGCAATTGCTTCAACAGGGGTTTCCTTATCCTAAAAAATGCATCTATTCCTTGCAATCCAAATGCCACAACAGATAATAGGAGGCAGATTCATTAATTTCCGAATTGAATTTTGGTGCCACCATTTGTGCCAAGCGGTATTCTCCCCTTCCCAGACTATCGATGAATGAATAATCTTCTCGACCTCCATCCATACTTTTTAACTATAGGACAACCAATAAACAAGTGTGTTATAGATTCTGAGTCATTTTTGCACATAGGGCATCTTCCCGGCCCTGATTTAAATCTCGATTGCAAAATGTCCCATGTAGGGACTTTCCCTTTCAAAATACACCAGAAGAACAGTTTTGCTTTGGCAGGGCACTTTAACTTCCATAACGACTTTGCCCACCATTCCGGATCTTCCCAACCTATTTCACTCACTTTTTACCTCAAAGCTGGGGTGACAATTTAAAGGTTGAGCCCCTAACACATCTTAGTGTCTAGAGTCGATGTATATTACCATACTAGATCACACAAAAAATTTCGTGGAATTTGGTTAGGTCTAGGTAATCATTTTTTAATTTTTTAGATTTCTCGCAAGTCAAGAATTGCAAATAAAATTGTACTTGTAATGTAATAAGTGATGTCTGGAGAAGTTGTATGGGGTATGAGTAATGAAATTTACACCTCTAACCCTCAACTTTCTACTATGACACACTTTGATGGGTTAAAAATGTGTTTTGAACCCTCAAAACCCACTTTTCGTGAGTTTAGTGGCAAAGCTGGCAATTAATTTAGCTATAAATTAAATAAATGGAGAAAAATAAATATTCACACATGCTAAATGTTGTGAAAATGAGGTGGAAAATTATGGAGGAGTTAAAGTGAAGTCCCAAGGTGATGTGGACTCCTAAAATCAAAGAAAGGGCATGTGCTCAAATAAAACCGAATTTCTGGCATTAAAGGAGAAAGTTGCTTACTTGGAAATTCGAATTTGTGAAGTTAATGCACATTTGGGAGGATTTGGGAGAATATTTGGTGGAGATTTTTGTGGGAAATTGTCCCCACATGGGTTACCACCCATATACACTTGTCATTCTATCATAAAATTGAATTTGGCACATAAGGGAAGAAGAAAATTGATGTCCACTTGCCAGAATTCGATTTTTTCACTTGGCATTGGAGCTCCATTCAACAAATTCGAATTTCTCTTTGGGATTGTCACCTCATGCCACTTGTTTAATCACTTCTACATTGGGATTGGCTCCAATACCATTTGTCATTGTCATTCTTCATTAGGATTTGCTCCCAACCCTCTCTATAATAGAGCCATGGGCTCTCACATTGTATCATGTAATACGAGTTATTTTGCTTGAGGAGACTCTACGGGATTGTATTCACTACTTGCCAGATTCGGCGAACAAAATCGTTGAAGTTCGAAATTCGCCGAATTTGAAAGGAAAACGAATTTAATCGTTCGAGTTCGCCGAATTTTATGGCGAACTCGAACTTAATGACAAATTCGAATTTTTTGGCGAATAAAATCGTTGAAGTTTGGTTCGAAAAAATTCATTTAGGGTTGAAAAAAATTCATTGAAGTTCATTTTTTACCCGCGTTTTACCAAATGATCAGTCTGCGGGTTTCATTGTTTGCCGGGTTTCATTGCGCGGGTTTCATTGTTCGCTAATCGCAACTTCGCCGGAGGGTTTCATTGTCTGCAGTCCAGTCATAACTCACTAGTGTACAAGTCATTGTTGCTAGTTGGGAAACACTAAAAGTTTCTTCCGAGAGTCTTCATTGATAGTCTGATACATTACAATTTACACCGAGCGACCGGCGGCGACACGTCTCGACTCTCCACTGAGTTTTCTTCCAAATCCCAACTTCCAAGTAAGTGATCCGAGCCTAATTTCTTTGTCACGGCTGTAGGCTGTCAATGTTCAACTCAGGCCCGGGTGGATGTATCATGTATCATGTACCCTGTAGCTTGTAGGCTTACAATTTTTTATTTTTTTTAAACCAATGCATGAAATTACATTTCAATGAAATATGCTTCGAATGAATGGAAATAATATAATACATAGCCAACATGCCAAATTTCTCCAAGAATGCTCCATGGACGAGGAAACCAGGAAACCACTGGGTCAAGGCTCCGTGGACGATGAAACCATGGCGTGAAGTTAAGTTACCTTTTTGACCTTTGTAAGTTACGTTTGAAATAAGATGAGGTGTCCCTCAATGTGGCATATGATTTAGATGGCGGGTTTAATTTCAATATTTAAGATGTTTTACATTTCTGTGACAGTTGTCGGCGGTTAAGGCAACGGTCCTTACTTCTCTCACGTATTTATAAACTCAATTTCACTGTAAACTCTTTTTCTTGATAATAAACACACGGGATGGTATGCCGTTTGAGTTTAAAAATATTTTATTTTTCATACCCTACATTGACCAAATACACGGCCAGTTCCTATCCACCTTAGTAACTTCACGTTTATTAAAAAAAATATTAAATCAATTAAGTGAAAGTAATAGTTGAGAAATTTGGACACATTGTTGACCTATTTTTATGTTCCAAAACATTTAACGCGTTTCTCCTGGTTTATTATTACTGGATAAGGTGGAACCAAATTGTAAGCCCCAATGTTACATGATTTTTGAAAAGTGGCGGACCTTAAGAAGTTGTGGCTCTTTATTTTTAATTAAGATACACTTCTATATGCATAACTCATATGTACAGAAAACGGTAAAGCAAAAGGAATCTATTTCTAATTTTATCCAGATGTACCATTTGGCAGTATTGAAGAAGTTGATACAAGCTAAGTCATTGTTCAATTTAGTTGTTTTATGATTTCATAAGAAGAATACTATTATACTACATCATTGTCATATGAAAATTCTAAACTGTTATGCCAACAATCCTTTTGAAAATGCTCAACTTTTCTAGCCTCTGTTCTCTTGCTTTGCCAAAAATTTATTTGAATTTCACTTTAAATTGATTATATATATATATATATTATATATATATATATATTATATATATATATATATATATATATATTCGAATTTCTATATGTCGAACTTTATGTCGAACTGAATTGACAAAATTTTAGTTGCCGAACTTCATCCGAATTTCATGGTCGCCGAACTCGAACTCGATCACGAACTTGGTGACCTAGAATACAACAGTCTTTGGGGTAAAGCGTGATGGTGTTCTTCTCCTTGCATGTGTGGTAAATTCTTGACTCGTTGTTATGCTTCTATTTATTTCCTCATGTCATTATTTCTTTCATGCTTGTTTCAAGTTATGTTAGTATGCAGCTATCCCATATTAGCATATGAATTAATTATTTTCTTTAGGAAAAGAAATCTTCTAGTGGATAATAGATGTATCTCTAGGAATTCTTTCCACTGCCCTTATTTAATTTCATGACGATTTAATGATTTGTGGTGAAGTTTTGTAGATGAATATTTTTTTGGTCAAGCTTTTCAAGCGTGAGGGGAAATTCTCGGAGGAATCAACCCATTCTTGAAAAATATTCAAGGAGAACCTGCATGTTTTGAATTCCAAAGTCTCATCTATATCTTATTTGTGTCTTGCAGAGATTCTTTCAAGTTTCTTAAAGCTTTTATTTTTTGCATCAAAATATCAAACTTGGAAAAAAAATATTTTTTACATATTGTACTTCATTATCAATATCTGACTATTTCAAAGAGCTAAGTCATGGCTAGTCAAAAAGGAGAGCTTGCTCATACTCTTTGGCCTAGCCTCTTATAGATTATTTTTGTAACATACTTTGTTGTCATCTTGGTCTAACATTTGAGTTATTTTTGTATCCTTTTGAACAAGATAGTTTCTATGCTTTGATTTGTAGACGTACTCATCTTGAAAGCATTTATAATATCTTGTGCTAACAATTTAGTGTTTCACTTTTTAGGGTTATTTGGCTTTCCATTTGAAAGCATTTCACTTCATTTTAAGCAAAATACAATTTCATTTCTTAAAGACCAAATACTTGGAAGGCACTGGTTGTTTATGTATTTCATGTTTATCTTATGATGGTTATTTCTCATATCAATTTTTTGCTTATAAATCTTAAAGAGATAATCTATTTAAATTTCAACTGTAACAATTCTCCTAGAAACTCACATCCTTTTTAGATTAACATTTCATTAAGGACCACCCCCCTTAGCTAACCTAGGAGATAGCTCAAATGGAGACAGTCGGGATTAGTGTGGCAACCCCTTCTCTGAGTTCCCTGCCACCAACCACACCTTGTGGGGTTGAAGGCTTTCCTTACTGACTTGTAGGTAGGTGTAGGCGACAGGGACAACAAGTCCCTTGGAGAGCGTGTTATTCATTGTTTCACAAGATTCGACTTGGCCTTGTTCTTAGTTGGAGCACTCTCCTTGAGCCTTCTGTAGATTGCTCATAAGGTATGCTATTCCTTGTCTAGTAAGATTGAGCATTGTCCTTAGTCTGAGTGTCTCCGGTAAGCCTATTACACTTCCTTTATAGGCTCATTTGAGGGAAACTTCTCCTTATTACATAGAATTGAGCCTTGTTCTTAGTTTGAGTATCCTGTCTAAGCCTATTCAATTGTCACTTTTGAACCCTATACCAAGAATATCCTCTAGGTGACCTAAACCAAAAAGCCTCCCTTGTGGTGAAAATCCACTAAAGAGTAGGAGGTGGTGTGTTTTGGTGACAATGGGCCTCCACCTCACTGTTGTCCCTTGGTCTAGTTCTTGTCTTGTGAGCTCCCCTCACAAGACCTACTAGATTTTGAGGCAACAAGCCCAAAACACCAACTTTACATTTTTTAAAAACATCATTGAGCTAATCATTATTAAGATAGCCTTGTTCGTTCTTTCAACTGCACCATTTTTTTAGGATTGTATGGAACAATAGTTCGATGTTGAATCCCATGTTGGCAAATATAGTTTTCAAATTCATTAGAAGTATTTTCTTTTCCATAATCAGTACAAAGGGAGTCAATATGTGATTGCTCATCATTTTCAATCCATGCATGAAAATTTCTAAAAGTTTCAAAAGATTCTTATTTACTTTTCACAATTATACCCAACACATCCTCATGTAATCATCAATAAAGGTCATCATATATCTATTTCCATTTGCGGAAGGAACAGGCATAGGGTCACACAAATCATAATTAAACAGTGCAAGTTTCCTACATGCTATGGGAGTAGAATTATGAAATGGTTGTTTGTTATGTTTTCGTAGGATACAAGCATCACATTGCTTCAGTTTCGTTGGACTAGTTGGAAAACCAAAAACACCATTCTTTTTTAACAAAGATTGTCATAATTAAGATGTCAAAATCTTGCATGCCATAAAAGACTAGATGGCAATGTACCTTCATTGTACTAAGAAAGGTATGTAGAGTTTTGTGCACGAGCAGATGTTCCTTACAGATTCATTCTTTCCTCTTCTCCAGTCACGACAATTGAGTCGTCAGATGCTTTCATTATCTCTACTTTACCATTAAACATGTGAATAGAGTGGCCTTATTGGCCAATGTGAACAAGGGACAGTAGGTTTCTTCATAGTTTCGAAAGGTAGAGTACATCATGCAGAAAAAAATTAGGAATTCCAAGCAATTTAAGCCTAATGGTACCAAGTCTCAATGGCTCGAGACTTGACTTTTCTACAAAATACATCGCTCCATCTACATTGTCACTGATGTCTTCAAAGAAGTCTTTCTGAAAGGTCATATGGCAAGTTGCACCTATATCAAGAAGCCATGAATCTCTCCAAGAAGCAAGTGAAGTATGAAAAAAATCTTCAGTTACACCAATAATGCAATGGGGAACAATATAACAAGAAGATTCAGGTGATCTACCTTTAGGTGGATCTAATGTTTTACCTTTATCTTCTTTCTGGTTCCAATTATCTTTGATTTCTCCCAGGGAATTCTACATGTTGTTGCATTATGTCCATCTTTGTTGTAGCAAATGCAAAGAAGATAAAATCTTTCTCCTTGATGGTGTTTACCCCTTTACCTCTAAAGTTCTTTCTCGCATGTCCTCTTTTGTTGCCACTACTTTTAGGAGAATCACGTGCATGATTCTTCTCTTTCTGAACAAGGCACACGGCTTTTGTAGAGGATGGAATTGTTGTCTTACTCTTCCTAAAAGCTTTCTCTCATTCTACAAGCTTTTCCACCAAGGCATCAAAAGTGGCCTTGAGTTCCCACTAGCTTGTAGGGATTCAAGATAGTGACAGTATGTAAAAATGAGGGTCTTAACAAAGGCTATGAGAGGAATGTCCATCTTAATTCCGGTGGCATCTACATCTTAAACTTTGAGGCTAGAGTCAAGGGGTCATCGTCTTTCAACTCGAGGTTGAAAAGTTTGACCATCAACTGAACAACTTCCAAAAATGAGGTGAGTCATATAGATCTTTCAAACTTTTCTATGCACCATAAGAACTTGTAATTGGAACTATATGGCGACTCACCTCTTCACTTACAAAAGAAATAATCCGGGCACAGGCTTTGTTGTCCAAATTCTCCCAAATGCCTAGCCCTTTATCCAATGTGCGCTTGGTGGGTGCATTTTCATCCTCAATGCCCTTCCATAAATCATTAAAAACAAGGACGTGTCTAAATTTTCTGGACCATTCTCTATAGTCCTCTTTTCCATTCAACATTATGTTGACAATGGAGATGACAAAGTAAATCCTTACAATGATTCTTACTTCCTCATGATTTGTGTTGTTTTGTCAAAACTCTTCTAGAGAAAATAGGTCAAAATAATATAATCCACACTGTCTATGAACTCTTGCAAAAAAAATGGATGAAATATGTATGAGTTTTCCCTTGAGTAATGTCAATAGTGAAGTACATGAGATCACCAAAACTGAAAACGTGAATAATAAAAATGGGAAATCGAACCTTTTTTTTGGCTGAACAATTTGCCCCGAAATCCTTTTTGTTATGCAAACAACAGGTTGTTGCTCCATCTAAAAAAAGGTTTTTTGTTATTTGGCTAGGAATTGATTTCGAAATGGTTATCTTCATATTGGCTGCAACTTTTATGAGAAAACCCACATGAAATGACCAAAAACAAGAGCAAAATGCACCTTTGATGATGAGGCAATTTGCAACTGCGTGGAGGCAACGTAGTTTAGTCTTGTAAACTAAAGTTCTTTGTACAACCCTTCTAATTCACCAGCAACCCTAGCCTTGAATTGGCTCCAATCGACCAATTATCTTACCCTTCCACTGACCAACAAACCCCTATAACTTGTTCTTCCTCTTGATTATGCAACTCGAAGGAATTGAAGGTCAAAACTCATCAGGTAATGGAGGAGTGCAGTGCATTAAGGGATAAACTGCAACTCAACATGGTTCTTGTTGTTGATTTGGATGCCAAAATTTTGGAATTAGTAGTGAACTTCCTCTAAATGAGGAAAAGGATAAGAGAGGAATTTGCAGGTGATGATACAATGAACACACCAGCCTAGTGACCCAGGAAAACCAGAAAAATGTATTCAAGATATGGAATCTAACTAGATAGAGGCCAAATTCAACAGAAAATACAATCCAACATTCACCAAGCTTATGATGGCTATAGACCATTTTGGGTTGTAATTCGCTGAAAGAGGTTTTGGCAGAGTGTATAGTTGAGAGGTCCATGGACCATTAGAGCATTGGGGAGTAATGCCTGGTGAGCGGAGTGATATGGACCAATGACAATTGCGGCCAGCCAAATATCCAACACGGAGAACAATAATAGAAAATGGGTCATCTATTGAACATTGCCAAAATCGACAAAACTGACAGGACTAATGGCAGAAAAAACATTTTTGAAAAGCTTGGTGAACTAATAGGCAAGAGAAAAATCATCAGACCAAATACTAAGTAGAGGGTAGATGGCAGGTGGCAAAGAAGTTACAATAGAAAAGATATTTAAACTTGACTATGATACCATGTAAGGCCAAGGGATAACTCCCAAAATTTTGGATATTATTGTATTAATGAGAAGAGACTTATAAAACATAAAAGTGTGACCCTTGGGATTCATCTTCCAAGGTAGTTCCTATTCTAATTGTTCATATTTCCTTTAATTTACATATTTACAATTTATTCACCCAATACCCATGAGTTAGGTATCTAACAAATGTAAAACACAAAAACGACCATTACTGCCTCATATCACCAATTGCGAGCTAATAATAACATATGGAGAAAGAAAAGAAAAGAAAAGAAAAGTTCTTGATAAATCAATTAGTGAAAACACCATTGACACAATCAAGACTTCTCTTGGAATCCCTATAAAATTTGTTGCTCCATCTTTTCCTTCATATCAATTAAAAGAAGAGAAAGAAGATCAAGTTGATTTTATAACATCTCTTCCTTCATATCAATTAGAAGATGAAAGAAGACCAGCATGAATACATAACATCTCCTCTTCTTCAACAACAATTTCCTACTGAAGTGGATTTATTGAAACATGAGTTATCAATCTTTATTGAGGCAACTTTCACCAACGATAATTCAGCATCCCTTTCTACTCACAACACAAATTCAGCATTAACCATTCCATGTAAATTAATGCAACTCTCCTATTCATAAAAGTTTGCCATCTCCACTTCAAAAGAAAAGTGCATATTTGAGGACTGCTAGAGATGGCTTATCGAGATAAATTCAATGGTAGAATTATCCCTAGGAGATTTCATTCCACATACATGGCCCATACATCGAGAGATGCTATATAGAAACAATAATTCCACAATTTCACAATTCTGCAATGCAACAATTAGCTCTAGTATAGCGAAAATCCCATTCCAATGCATATGACAAAGTAAAACAAGAATAGCATTAAATGTGTGTACTTACATGTAAGAGAACATATCCAACCATCAACAATTTGACAATAAAGAAGCTCCAAGATAAGATAATCCAGTCCAAACATCAAAATTCATCCATGCTCCAATTCACCAAGAAAGAAGTGTGAAATTCTCAAGAGAGAAGAATGATCCAATCCAAAGTGATGATACAAATGAATTCATATCTCTCATATTTACACACTCATTAAGAGTTCGAATTACCTAATTTGAGCCTACATTAGCCCATCAACTAAAATAATGTGCAAATAACCATCTATTGGTGACAATCCCACCAAACTAGCTCATAAATAAAATAATAAGCCTCCCAAGAGGTCAAATGATCAATAATGTATGTCGTTGGGCTCTCTAAGAGGCCTAATGAAATCCATAAGTGCCAAAATGATGAGTTGGACTTCCAAAAGTAATGGACAAGGGGTTGGCCCCTTGTTCTTCACATAATAAACATGTGGTGCTTCCAATGGTTGTGGCGGCATCCAAGTGACCTCATGGGTCTCCAAGTAAGTCAAAGATGCTTGCAGATCATCTCTAAGG
Organism: Pinus taeda; assembly: GCA_000404065.3. Classification (NCBI taxonomy): domain Eukaryota; kingdom Viridiplantae; phylum Streptophyta; class Pinopsida; order Pinales; family Pinaceae; genus Pinus; species Pinus taeda. The sequence continues at coordinate 27,017 of APFE030816060.1, forward strand.
GCTCAGATGATGGTGTAATGATGCCACATCAGCATACAAGTCCTAGGTCATCTGCCAAGTGCATGGTACAATTGTGGGTCGCGCTGGGCAAAGGTGAACCAAGTGCATCTTCCTCGTCGAATAGGTGAATCTCGAGCAATCTCTAAACATCTATGGGGATCCATAGAGCGTTGTCTACTATTGTAGAGGCCCATGGCTGTCAACACACACCCTACATGTGCAATGTAGTCCTCTGAAGCGTTAGGACCCCCTATAGGGAGACCAACCCCATGATGGAGACCACCTGCAATCTTGTATAAAATCCAATGCGTCCCCTAGCCTTACAGTACAACAAGTCATCAAGGAAATCGAATAGAAGAGCTTACAAACCATGGACCACAAGTGGGGACTTTATAACAGTCTGCCCTTACATAATGGGCTTTGTCAAGTGCTAATGTCTCCAAGTTCCAAATGGGGTTAACCAAGTATCTCATTACGTGGTTTCTACTTCTAAAGGGGATAGTATGTCCAAGGTACATCCTTTAAAAGGTGGTGGCATGTGCCAAAGAGATGGATGGAGTAGGAAATGAAAAGGGTCAGCCCCGACCCACATGCCGGGGTACAAGGGTAGCAATTAAAAGGGAAGCCCACACTTGGGTATATAATGTATAAGAGGGAACAATTATGGTACATGAGGTGCCCCAACCTTGAATTTTACAACCTTCTTTATATGCCATATGCCTTTTTATGATTTTTCTTTAAATAACTGCTCGGGGCTCGAGGTGTAAGAGCATGATGTGTGAGATATAGCAGTGGATATCCCCTTTTCAGGTAGGTCAGTTCATTTCCCACCAGGGTTTGGAAGAATCATGGGTTCCTATACGATGGAGGAGGCTCATAGAAACTGTAGGAACCAGGGTGATGGCCATGATGATGGAGTAGAGTTCATGTATTGGCTTTTGCCCACATGCTAAATTTGTTTGTCCTCTCCATCTTTCGCATTTTGTAGTACATTTTCCTATTGAATGTGGCCAATTATGCTTATACTTTTCTTTTGAGTTGCATCAACCTCTGAGGCATCATTCCAGGCCTGACTCAAGGTGTGGGCAAGGGGAAGGGGGGAGCTAGCACTATGTGGACCCAGTGAAGGAATGTGGACCCAGGTGGGAAAAATGATGAATGGGGTTTTAATGAGTGGAAAGCGGGCAATATATGTGGATGAGGGAGTGGGACCACGTAACCAAAATCAAGGTTTCCCATGAAGTACCATCCCTAAAGCCAAATGGTCAGTAAACAAGATCCTACGGGACTAGAATCCAAGGTTGACATCCAAAGGGGGTCTAGGGGACAAGATCATAGACCTAGCCCATTCTTTCCGCTAAATCCCCCCATTAATACATGCCCAGAAGTGCCCATAATAAGCAAACTACAATACTCAATTACCAAATGACAAGGCATACCTTTAGGTTCGGGAGGCCCACCTTCAAACATATGATCATGGCAGATGGGTGAGAGACCATATGATTCGCTCAAGTGGCAGAGAAATGGCACAACTAGCTAATTGGTGGCTACAAGGGGCTATTGGCTATCAACTGAGGACCATCTTAGAGAAAATTTTCTACTCGAGATATCAACCACCAAATGGTGGGTAACATCTGGCTCCAACTGGGACGTGACCTCTCGAAGAAGTGGACGAATCTACTCGAATGGGAGGTCACAAGAACTCCAACAATCTCTTGGTTATCGTAGACTTGTTACCTACACATATAATAGATGAAAACACAGGGGCGGCATGCTTTCGTGGCGTCTCATGATCGCACATGCTTAATGTTAGGCCATAAAATCAACAAGTAAATATAATGCAGATTTAATCCGAATGCATCTAATCTACCATGAGTAATATCATATGATGTTAGTTCTAATGAGAAAATGAGCATGCAATGCATCTTATTCTACCATGCATATGATACAATATCAAGTCTCAAGGAAAGGGGTGATATGACTTAATTTGACCAGCTCAGGCCAAAGTTCATCATTGAGTTTAGAAATTTAATAATAGTCCTCCCCAATACTTCCATGAATCTTGACAGGCATTGGGTCTCTATCAACCAAGACCAAGTCCTCGACCTTATACTCTTTTTTAGGCTTCCACTTTCTGCTAGTTTTAGACATTGGTCGTTTGAGAATATGAACCTCTTGAGCCGGGAAAACGGGAGAAGGCTTCTCAATTTCATGTGTTTCGTAATGTGGTCCACGCTTAATCACCTTGGAGAGGTAGGTGGGTTCCCTATAAAGGATAAAAAGGTGTCCACCAAATTGCGGGATAGTAGCATATGATAAATCCATTTGGACATGACCCCCAACAATAGCCCCCCACTTCCTAGATAATAGCATTCCCCACACATCAGGGATATCAATGACAACAACATCCATGAGAAGGGATTTGTTGGGGTTGCTAGCCAAAGAAACTTTACGATCTTTTACGAGACCTTCCACCTTCTTGAACCTCAGAATTACCCTCTCCTTGACATTTTTTCCTTCACAATTTTCCCTCACTTTCTCATAAGATTACAAACCCAACCAATGATAAATACTAGGTTTTGTCTTAAGAAAAGCATTAAAATGATTGTCATATTATATTTTCATGTTCTTGCTATTTGAATAGATTTTTGCAAATTAGCTACAGAATGCAGCCTATTTTGCAGCTAACTATGGATTCTGTAGCTACTCTCATGGTTTGGCAGGTTCCATGTGTCAAATGAAGAATTGGGCCACATGAGCATTTCTAGAATCATCTCCACATGGATTCTATCCTATTCACTCGGTCCAGATCGATGGAAAAGTAAGCCTAAGGTCATGGTCAAAGATGGAGTCAAAGTACGTTATCTGAAAGCAGTAGGATTCTTGATTTGCTCTTTCGTAGCTAATCAAGAGTCTAACAGTTCTGTTGCAAATCTAATTCGAATTAGCCACCTGTAGCTAATCAAAAGTTTAAATAGTCCTATTGCAATTCGAATTAGCCACCTGTAGCAAGTTTATCTCATAAACAGTTATGTTATTTTCCTTTAAATATCGGTTGCATGGAACCAGGAGAAAGGGAGAAGTTAGAAGGAATTACGTGTTAAGTTCAGGCTTTTTGTTGATACTCTGTATTCAGAGTTCGTTTTCTTCATAATACAAATTTCGTGTTGCCAATAATTGTTTAAAGTGCATCCTTAACTAGCTAGCATTCCAGCCACGTCAATTGCAAAGGGCCCCTGCACTGAAGGAGGTTTTTCATTTGTTGTTTTTAGTTCAATTTCCATTACTCTGTTTTCAGCAAATTTGTTTTCTAAATTAGGATGATATTTCATTTCAATTTTTAATCAATAGCATAATGATAAATCACAACTGTGCAGCCTTGTTCTTCTAAGATATTTCATGGAGAAAAACGACTTTGTTTCCAAACTGAATTAAGATTGAAGTAATAAGAATACACAGTTTCTTATTTTTCTTATTGTTTTGTCATTCATTTTCTTAGAACATAATTGTCAATTAACTGTGTTAATGGATGTTTTCAAAAGAAATTTCAAGATGATGATGATCCTAAACTAAATGGTTAAATGTCTAATTCATACAGTGATTGAATTTACTCAGTACATTATTATTTTCCTAGGAACTTAGGAACTAAGGTATAATTGATTTCTTGCAAAGCACTTCAAGAGGGTAATGCTTCAAATGTTGGAGAAAGTAAAAAATACATTAGTTGTTTACAATTAGTTTTACATGTTTTAACCCTTTTGCTTTCAGATCCTCACTTAGTTGCATCACTAATATTCTCAATAATCATTTCAAGGAGATTGATTTAATCATATTCCAAAATTGAATGGTTGAATGTTTAATGAATGCAATTACTGAGTTACCTTCTGCATCAATTTCATTCTTGGTTTTAAGAATTAGATCCATGGATTAGGACTAATGATAAGATAAGATAGATGCTCTGTTTTTTTTTTTTTATTTAGGTTCTAACTAGCCGACGGTTTTTGGTCCATTAGGAAATTAGATTAACTTAGGAACATTTCCTTTGCTTTAAAATTCATTAGATTCACTTAAATTTTCTCATAGTTTCAGGTTGTACATTCTTAGACATCAAAGAACAAAAACCCCCCAAAAACAACATAAAATACAAAACAACAAAGTAAGAAAAAGGTTAACTAAGCACATATAGTGCACCACACTTCATCAACTTACAAACCTCGGTTGATAATTTATGCAAGCAATTTAGGACACTAAATTGACTAAACACACCTCCACAAGCTTGAGAGATGTTGAGATCCAATTGCTTCATAACTTTTAAGGGCATGATATTTGCAAAAGCCCTTGAGTCTAACATACAATTGTGTAAGAAGAGGACATTGATAGCCAAAGTGAGCATAAATGGTTTAAACCCAGGGTTTCGGTCAAGAATATGAATGTTTTGAAATTCTTCAAATAATTCTTCTTCCTGGATTCCTAGGGACTTCTTGATTTGTTGTTGTTGCTCAGGAAGTTTTGCAATCTCTTTCAAAGGAACAGATATAGTTATTCTTCCTACAGCAGCCCCTATGTCAACGTAAAGTTTAGCCTCCTTTCCCTTCTCTTTCTTCTTGATGTTTTCTTTCCTTAAAAGATCCTTTTTTGAATTGGCTTTGGTTGGGGGATCCTTCTTAGGACGAATTTCAAGGAAAGACTCCTTGGGAGGGGCTTGCTTGGACAATGAGTCTTCTTTAGATGATTCCTTAGAGGTTGTGGAGCCTTTGTTATTTTGCTTTCGTGAATATTGGACCCCTTTGAACCTTCCCTTACTATCAGAGTTAAGAATAGATTCTTCCTTTTCTTCCTTAAGGGTGACCTCACTAATGGGAGGGTGTGTATATGATCCTCCTAACAAGACATTGAAGAAGTCAGATTCGACAAGGTTAGCCTGTTCATCAACTTCTTCACCCTCACTCTCTCCCTCTTCACTTTCCTCATCCTTGGAAGACGAGTCCAGCGCAATAGCATTACTTGGAGCCAAAGTGTTCAAGAATTGAGACAAGCTCGACCTATCTTCTTCACTTTTCTTTTTGGGAAAGGGTTTTCCTTTTGGAATATAATTAGATTTTTTAGCCCTTTCCAAGGCAGTGATTTTATTCATGATAACCTTGTCACATGCATTGGCTTCCTCAATGAACTTCTCCAATTTCTTGAGGATGGCAAGGAGGGTTTCTTTGTGTTTATCTTTGGACTTCTCCTTCTTGATCTCAGATTTGGCTCTAGGGTGGTCAATGACATCTACCTTCGAGATTTGTAGGTTTTCCTCAACTTCCATTGCTATCTCTTTGGCTTCAGCCAACATGGAAGGCTTCTTGTGCCTTACTACATAGGTTAAGTGGCCACCAGCAACTTTTATGAATTTATCAAAAATATTAGCTTCGAATGGTTTCAAATGATCAAGTATATCCTTGACTACCCTATCAAATTTTTGAATAAATTCCCGCACGTCTTCCCTTCCCTTGGTTATTTAATATAATTTTTCAATGTTGAAGGTTCCTTGGGCATTGCATGACCAACTCTTCATGAATATCACTTCAAAGTCATCAGAGTCTTCTATGCATGCACGGGGAAGGCTAAGGTACCATTCTCTTGCTTGTCCTTCAAGCAATATACAAAAAAGCATTATGAGCCTATCTTCATCAAATATCATCCTAGGGGCATTTTCCAATAGAATTCCTCAATAATACCATGGGCAGTCCAAGTGGCATCCCCTTTGAACTTGGGTAACCATCGGTTATATTTTTCAAGTAGTGGTTTGGGATCATTACTCAATTTCAAAGGGGCAACGACACTAACCAAGTGTCTTTCACTTTTGGTCATCTTAGGTTAATCTTTTTTGGGCCAGTGTTGGAACTAGATGGCATCTTTGGGGATGAATCATTGACTTTCTCAAATTCAAGAAAAAGGGTGGTTCCAACAGGTGGAGTTCGCTCTCCCCATCTTGCAGCAGCCCTAGTTAAACGAGGAATGTTGTCGCCTTCAAGTAAACTAAGGGTTTGGACAATGAGTGGAGTTGTCAGAGGAATGCCTATAGATGTCGTTTAATGAATCAATTCTTCAATGATTCACTAGGGAGGTAGACCTTCTTCCTCCCCAGCAACGGCGCCAAAATGTTATGGCTCAAACTAGTAAGGGTCCTATAAGGGACTCCTAAAAGGAAAACCGCTAGATCAAGGGCAACAATGGAGACTTAGCCCACTATCACCTTGGCTAAGACTCCCTACTCTTTACGGACTTTCACCGATGGGAGGAGATCTGGTATATGGAAAGTCACCTGTGAAGGATGAATCAACAAATGGATGTGAAGTGACCTTAACGATCCTTTTCCTAGAAGGAGGTTAAGAATGGAGCTTGCTTTCTCTTGAAGCAAGGCACAAAGCTTTCTAGGAAAAGGAGGTGAGGATTTAAGGGCTAGGTTGAAGGAATGTGTCTTGCAAAGGAGTTTCTCAAACCCTAAAATCCTTATTGATCTTGGTTTCCCAAGTGGTTCTTGAAGAATTAACTTTTCAAATGTATGGGACAAAGTGGACCCAACCTAGGTTAAGGGGAGGGAAATTAGCAACCAATGATGATCTTAACCCAGACAAGGGAAGGGAAAGGATCAAAACAAGAATTTCCACTTAAAGGTGTCAAATTGATCCTATGAGGAACTAGCTTAGTGAGCACCAAGGCAAAGTTTGATCTCAGAGCTAGGGCTTGGGATATCTCACAATCCCAGCATCAGAATTTCTTCAAATTTGGAGACCTTGCGGATACACCAGCACAATAGAGGCTAGGAGATCGGACTATTTTTAAGGGTAATTTGTCAGGAAAGTGATGCCCTAGGTGACCCAACATGGCTAGACCTAGAAGAGAAGGGGAAAGGTGAAGAAAAATGGTTCTTTGAGTGACCACCTATTGGTAGATCAGTGCCTAATCCCTTGGGGAGAATGGAATTTAGGAGAATGATGAGAAAGGACTTTGTTTCTCAGTCAAGGAGGCCTCAAGGACTACTTCGCTTGGCCTTTAGGGCAACAAGAAGTGACCTCAAAGCTTTATACTTCGCTTTGCAAAAAGAAATGGCTTATCAAGATAAATTTAATGGTAGAATTATCCCTAGGAGCTTTCATTCAACATACATGGCCCATACAATAAGAGATGCTATATAGAAACAATAAATCCACAATTTCGCAATTATGTAATGCAGCGATTAGCTCTAGTATAGCGAAAATCCCATTCCAATGCATATGTCAAAGTAAAACAAGAATAGCATTAAATGTGTGTGCTTACATGTAAGAGAACATATCCAACCATCAACAATTTGACAATAAAGAAGCTCCAAGATAAGATAATTGTTAATAGTAACTAGGGCCAAAATCCATGTGGGTCATCTTATTTATGGCAGCTGATATTTTTCTTGGATCCCTCTCATCGAGAGGTGTAGGATTGATCTAAAGACCACCCGATTCCGATAAGTATTTATGGAGATATGGATTTATTTGTGTTGTGGGACAATTCGTCAAGGTCGGCCAGCAACCAAATAACCCCCACATGTGCTCAACGTTTTAGTATAAAAGGAGGTGACTTGATAGTCATTTCTACACACACTTCACTCTTGATTTCTCTCCACTTGTTTTGGGTTTTAGTGTGAGAGAAATCTAGGAGGAAGTAGCCCTAAGACGCAGGAGGGAAGGAGGCCTACACACTGCCCTCTACAAGCCCTAACGCAGTCCTAAGGAGGATGCCCTAACACAGTCCTAAGGAGGATGATCTAGTAGCAATTCAAGGTTAGAGACCCTACTTCTATACGTTACCTAAATGAGCCTAGCCGCAGTCGTAGGATGGAGAAATAACACCATAGAGGAGGGCTTTACTAGCTGTACCTAGCAGCAGTCAAGGAAGGTTACATCATGCCCTAGCCGCAACACAAGGAAGCAGGAACAGGAGGAGAAGGAGGATTGTTTACAGGCTCCGAGTCATTGTAACGGAGGCCGAGTATGTGGTGTGCTAGGCCAAGCCCTCAAGGGCTAAACGTTGTTTGTTTAGGCACTATTTTGAGGAACCTAAGGCTATAGAACTGTTGTGTGCTAGGCCGCAGACCTTAGCAGCACAGCAAGGCTTGCATAGGGGCAGATTAAGGGTTGATACTGACCCTAGGCAGCAGCATAGCAAAGGAGGTGTCTCTTAAGGGTGTGCCGCAATTTTCCAAAGGGTTGTTCAAGGACTGTGCAAAGAGTTTAGGGGGTTTCCCTAGTGCCTTAACCAGAACAGTGACGAACAACAGCGTACAAACATATGTGGAGTGGTGTTGGTAGTATGATGACGTAACAGCAAAGGCATGCTAAAAATTGGGACAACAGTAGCAATGCTAAACAGTGGGACAACGGCATCGTGCTGCAAGGGACAACAACATGGTAAGTGGTACAACAATGACATGTGGTAGCAAAAACAAATGGGATAGCAAGGCTATGATGCTTGGGGGAGCAAGCAAATGGGACAACAAGTCTATGATGCTTGGTGGAGCATGCAAATAGGACAGCAAGGCTATGATGCTTGGTGGAGCAAGAAAATAGGATAGCAGGGCTATGATGCATGGTGGAGCAAGCAAATGGGACAGCAAGGCTATGATGCTTGGTGAAGCAAGCAAATGGACAACAAAGCTATGATGCTTGGTGGAGCATGGTACATAGGACAGCAAGCAATCATGGTGCAACAATGAGATGCAGCATGATGGGCATGGTGAGGTACAAGATGAGGCAGCACTGGTGAGTGCAGCAAGATAATAAGGTACAACAAGATGTTGCAGTACATGAAGGTGTAGCATAAGGTGCAACAGTATGATAATGAGGTCCAGCATAGTGATGATGGGTGCAGCATGGTGTAGCACAGTGAGGTGCGGCATGATGACGAGGTGCAACACTATCATAAGTGATGGAGTCACCTGGGAGAATCAGTTGAAGCAGCATGTCTTCAACTGAGTTCAGCTACCTCATGTATCATCTACTTAGAGATGATCTATGCTTTTATTTAAGATAAGTCAAAGTGTTGACTTCTGTTGTAAATGTACTATCTCTCTCTCTCTCTGTTGAACTATTGAAGAACATATAAGAAGAATTGATCAAGGGTTTCCCCACATTGGGGTTTGTCCCTGGCTAGCACATCTTGTGTCGTCTTGTCTTGGCTTGTCTTCTGTGATCTATGTTTATGTTCTATCTGCAATTTACTTTAATGCTAATGTGATTGCTAATTAGGAAAAGATATTCAGCTAACTGTGAAAATTGAAATAAATTGCTCTAAGCATAGAACATACCTAAATTTAACAATAATCCAATCCAAGCATCAAAAATTCATCCATGCTCCAATTCATCCTTCAAGAAAGAAGTGTGAAATTCTTACGAAAGAAGAATGATCCAATCCAAAGTGATGATACAAATGAATTCATGTCTCTCCTATTTATACACTCATTAGGAGTTCAAATTACCTAATTTGAACCTACATTAGCCCATCAACTAAAATAACGTGCAAATAATCATCTATTGGTGACAAGCCCACCAAACTAGTTCATAAATGAAATAATAAGCCTTCCAAGAGGTCGAATGATCAATAATGTATGTCGTTGGGCTAGCTAAGAGGCCTAATGAAGTCCATAAGTGTCAAAATGATGAGTTGGACTTCCAAAAGTAATGGAAATGGGGTTGGCCCCTTGTTCTCCACATAATAAACCTGTGGTGCTCCCAATGGCTGTGAGGGCACACAAGTGACCTCATGGGTCTCCAAGTAAGTCGAAGATACCTGTAGACCATCTATAAGGGCTCAGACTATGGTGTAATGATGCCACATTAGCATACAAGTCTTGGGTCATCTTTCAAGTGCATGGTACAACTATGGGGCATGTTGGGCAAAGATGAACCAAGTGCATATTTCTCATCCAATAGGTGAATCTCGAGCAATCTTTGAACATCTCTGGGGATCCATAGAGTGTTGTCTACTTTTGTGGAGGCACATGGCTCTCAACACACACCCTACATGTGCCAATGTAGCTCTTTGAATGATTAGGACCCCATATAGGGAGACCATACCCATGATGGAAACCGCTTGCAATCCTATATAAGATCCAATGCGTCCCCTACCTTTCCAATACAACAAGTCATCAAGGAAACCAAGTAAAGGAGCTTACAAACCATGGACCACAAGTGGGGACTTCATAACAGCTTGCCCTACCTGCAATCCTGTATAAAATCCAATGCGTTCCCTAGCCTACCAGTACAACAAGTCATCAAGGAAATCGAATAAAAGAGCTTACAAAACATGGACCACAAGTGGGGACTTCATAATGGCCTGCCCTTCCATAATGGGCTTTGGCAAGTGCTAATGTCTCCAAGTTCCAAATGGGGTTCACCAAGTATCCCATTAGGTGGTTTATACTTCTAAAAGGGATTTATGTCCAAGGTACATCCTTTAAAAGTTGGTGGCATGTGACAAAGAGATGGATGGAGTAGGAAATGAAAAGGGGCAGCCCCTGGCCACATGCTAGGTACAAGGGTAGCAAGAAAAAGGGAAGCCCACACTTGGGTGTATAATGTATAAGAGGGAGCAATTGTGGTACATGAGATGCCCCAGCCTTGATTTTTCCACCCTTCTTTATATGCCTTTTGCCTTTTTATGATTTTTCTTTAATTAACTGCTCGGGGCTCAAGGTGTAAGAGCATGATGTGTGACATATAGCAGTGGATATCCCCTTTTAAGGTAGGGTGGTTCATTTCCCACTTGGGGTTCGAACAATCATCGGTTCCTATACGATGAAGGAGGCTCATAGTGGCGGTAGGAACCAGGGTGATGGCCATGATGATGGGGTAGAGCTCATGTATTAGCTTTTGCCCACATGCTAAATGTGTTTGTCTCATCCATCTTTTGCATTTTGTAGTACATTTTCCTGTTGAATGTGGTCTGTTGACCACTACGTGTCAACTACCCTTAGCAGTACACCCCCTTTTCTTCGCAAAAGGGTAGCGCTTGATTGACGTGTCTGTGCCATTCGACAGTCATCGTCGACCTTATCATATTATGTTGTAAACCCAGTCTGCATGTGTGAATTGTTAAATAATTTAGCAGAGTTGAGTTCATGTATGAAAATTGCCTAGGTGGACCTAATTTTCTAATGATAATCTACGTTCCAGAAGGTTTTTTGTCTCACCGATCCATGATTGGCAGAGTTTTCCTTCAACCTAACCCCAAAGCCGGAATGAATTTTGTCATTAGAATCTTAGGGGAATCCTAGTGAGTTGATCTGCTAGATTATAGTTGGTCGCAGAATTGGGTGATCTATGAGGGTCTATGTCAAATGGATTTTCCCCCTTCAGATGTAAAATTGTAAAAGTCATGATGTAAAGTGTCTTGAGGGTTAGGAAATGTTTTAATCCCCTCATAGGTCCTAAGTCCCAGGTCCTAGGTGATTTTTCTAAAGGCTAAGTTCGAGGATCCGTTTAAA
>APFE030816060.1:38740-51822 GCA_000404065.3 Pinus taeda
AAATTTTTTGAGTAAATAAATGCAGAATTTCAATTTTTAATATATTAAAATGCATTTAAAAATTCAACAGATGAGATTAAAAGATATCTTGATCCTCATCGACGGTCGAGATCATTTTGACATGGATCACTCGAATTAGCCGTTGGGAATTTTTCCTTTAAATAGGGTGCTAGGGGTCATTTGAGATCAGATTAGATCTTAGAGTCTGGTGCTAAAGAAAGCTCTCTTGTAGTCATTTTTTTTGTGCAATAAAGAAAGACTTTGGGGTTGAAAATCTTGTTGGTGTTACTCTTCTGGAAATGCTGTAAGATCTTTTAACTTTTTTTGAATAATTTTATTTTCAGTCATCGATAATAGCTTGATGAAGATTGATTCAGGCACAGGTATCTTGTCTGATCTCTGGGGTTTGAATGATAGTTTAGATTTTGAAATATAATGGCAGGTATCTCCATTTGATCTGGATTTCACTATTGTTCTCTCCCTCTATGTTAATGGTTGATTTTAAGTTGTGCAGGAAATCTTAGTTTTGAGTTTACCGGGCGTTAGGGGAAGTTCTCGGCTGAACTAGCCAACTCCCGGATTGCATTTTCTGAAAGAGCCCAGCTAGTTTTAATTCTGGGCTTCTCATCTGAAATTTTTTATGAATGCATGCAGGGTTTTTCTGAAGCATCTCACATTAAATTAAAATTCTGAAAATATTTATGTGGCATAACGAAAAATCTGGTTGTTTTAGAGCCTGCAGTTTGTGAATATTGTAATTATTTAGTTAGGGCTTTCAGTTTCGTTTCTTGCACATATTACTTTTTGGATTTTCCGTTCTTTGTCATTGCAGGTTGCAGGTACAGGTTTTGAGAAATATTTCAGGGTTTCATCAGAAAATATGAAGCAGCTTGCAGCCCAGGGCATTCATTGTAGATTTGACGGAGCAAGGATTTCCAGCCTTCACAGCTAGGGTTTGAGTTCACACTAATCATATTTTCTGAGGGCCGCAAAGTTTTTTTTTTAGGCTAATCTAGCCTCATACAGAAGGATTTATAACTGTTTGCAAGCTATTTGTGGCATATAAAATTTTCTTAAGGGTTTTGAAGGCAGCCGTAAGACCTTTGAGCGCATTTTTTTTTTTATTTTTCATTCATCCCTCATTCTGCAGGTGGTCTGGGCCATTTTTCTCCATAAATTCTCGAGAAAGAATTCGTCATTTGTTACCTCTGGTTCATTTCAAAAAATATATATATATAAAATTTCTAAGCCTTTTCTCAATCCTAAATCGATTTTTTCTGCTACCTGTTAAGCAGATCCTCCACTGCCATCGTGAGTCTCATTTTCATCCCCGCCGTTGAGTCGCTTTTCCCGTTGTTATCCAACCTGCATCGCTCAGCCTGCCCTCCACGTGCAGTCCTTCCTCCATCTCCTGAGCACCATCACCAAAAAAAAAAAAAAAACTACCCAACCGCGCGTGTTCCATTTATCACCTTGCTTCGTCCCTCATCAAGCTCCAACGCTGCAACTCCTGAAATGCACTATCAATCCATGGTTGTCATCGCAACCCGCTCAAACCTGGGCCATACCAACGCCCATCCTCCATCCAAACCCTCATTTTGTACATCCTCCTCTACCTTCACTTAGTTTCCAAAACGCTGCCCTTCCTGCGTATTGCCATTTTTCACTACGCTGCCTCTCTACGTATCCTTCCCCACCTGCAAATCCTCACGCGTCGCTTCCTGTTTCTCCCACGCTGCCATCGACCCTCCACTGTCAGGCTCACAGCAAACCTGCGTTGTATAGGAACAGTATACAAGCTTGATTTACTTAGTATGCGTGGTTTAGTTTAGGAGGTACGTTTTAATTTTTTTCTAAAGTTTTGATTTTGTTTAATTTAGTTTATCATTACATGCGTTGGATTTATGAATATTAGACTTTTATTTGATTTAGATTTAGATGTTGGATTTATGAATATTAGACTTTTATCTTATTTAGATTTAGATTTTCTTAGTTTTATCTTAGTTTTAAAGTTTACTCTTGTTTTATTTTTATTTTTTTATATATATAAATCATAAATCATAAATCATAACAAACAAACAAAAAAAGTTTTATCTAAATAAATAAATAAATAAATATAATAATAATAAAAAAAAAAAAAAAATATAATAATATAATAATAATAATATAATAATAATAATAATAATAATAAGTTTTCTTTTAATTTTTTTTTTTCATTTTTTTCAGATTTAGTTAAGTTTAGTTAATTTAAATTGATAATATCAAAAAAAAATAGTTAGTTTCTTTGGTTAGCTTCAATTTAATTTTTAAGTCTTTTTTTAACTTTAAAGTAAAATATGTCATAAAAAATCATAAAAAAAAAATATATATATATATATATATATTATATATATATATAAAAGTTGATCCTTAGCCTTTTTAGAGTTTGTTTAGATTTTAGATATTAGTTTTGTTTTATCTTAGTCTTAAACAAATCATTAAATTATAAAAATAAAAAATCATAAAAAATTTAAATTTTAGATTTTAATGGGTTCATATTTTGTTTAGATTTATTTGATTTTAGGATTAAATTTTAATAATTTTAAGTTTCATTTAGTTTAGTTTAGCTTAGAATAGTTTTAAGTTTCATTTATTTTAGTTTTATTAAGATTTTGTTTTGTTTATTCTTAGAAAATAAAAAAATAATTATAATAATAATAAAATATTCTTTAAAAAAAAATTGAAAAGGGTTAGCTAAAAATTGAAAAATTCATTTTTGGTGTTTCTATGTTCCATTTCTCTATAGTTAAAATGCACTTAATGTTTATTTTGAAGTTAGCTATATGAAAGTGGTAACTGGTCAGCGTTTAAATTTTATGATCATTTAAAGCATTTAATTTTTCTTGAGGTTTAATTGTTGGATCATTGTTAAAGCATTGTGAATTTACTGTATATCTTGCATTGCTTGGGTTATTTGATGATAAATGTTTGTTTTACATGGTTCATATTTCTGCAACATCTAATCATTTAATCATTAACTCCATAAGGCACTAGTCCATTAACTTCTAAACCAATTAAGTGCTTGTTTCCTCTCGTGTCATCCATTATCCCATAGGGTCTACCCCCTTTAGCCGCAGGAGACAAGCTTAAACGGAGAGATCGGGGATCAGGGTGACAACCCCCGATCTGAGCTTTGTCGTGACAATCTGTGCGACAACATGGTCAATTATGCTTTTACTTTTCTTTTGAGATGCATCAACCTCTGGGGCATCATTCTAGGCCCAACCTAAGGTGTGGGCAAGGGGAAGGGGAGAGTTAGCCCTATGTGGACCCAGTGAAGGAATGTGGACCCAGTGAAGGAATGTGGACCCAGGTGTGAGCATGATGAATGGGATTATAACGAGTGGAAAGGGGGCAATATATGTGGATGAGGAGAGGGACCACGCAACCAAATTAGGGTTTCCCATGAAGTACCATCCCTAAAGCCAAATGGTCAGTAAAAGAGATCCCACGGGACTAGAATCCAAGGTTAACATCCAAAAGGGGTCTAGGGGACAAGAACACAAACCTAGCCCATTCTTTCCGCCGAATCGCCCCATTAATCCATGCCCAGAAGTGTCCATGATAAGCAAACTACAATACTCAATTACCAAATGACAAGGCGTACCTTTAGGTTCGGGAGGCCCACCTTCAAACATACAATCAAAGCAGATGGGGGAAGGACCACATAGCTGGCTCAGGTGGCAGAGAAATGGCACAACGAGTAGTTGGTGGATGCAAGGGATTGTTGGCTGTCGGCTAGGGACCATCTTCGAGAAAAGTTTTCTCCTCGGAATATCACCCAGAAAATGGTGGGTAACAAGGACCACGATTATAAGGGAAGGAAATGTTGATGTGCTTTCAAGATTATTAACATTTGTAAGATCACCCATGTAAAGTTTTGTGATGTGTTAGTAACAATGTTAACACCTGAGCCTTAAAGGGTCATAATGCTAGGGTTCTACAAATAATATGTTACTACATCCCTTTGTAGTTAGCAGTTATTGGTAGAAATGTCTGCAGAATATTGGAAAAACTATCTAAATGTGAATTACCACTTGTGTGAGATTGGTATCACTTTTATGTATTACTCAAACTTTAAGGGCTTGAGGGCTTCTGAAAATTTCTTCTTCTTCTATTTCTTCTTAATGTTTTATAAAATTATGTTGCTTATATGCATAAGCTCATTATCCTCATCATTTTGCTCTTGTTGGCTCCACCTTATGTCATTAGTTCTTTCTCTATTGATGATGACGTCTCAGATTGAAAATCTTTTTTATCTTATCCTTTCAATTATATGATGCTGCCAAAACCTTATCAGACACGACGTGGTATTCAGCTTCAACAATTCCACATGAATTAATGCAACTCACCTGCTCAGCAAGTTTGCTCTTTCTACGTGGGAAAAAAAAATGCTCATTTAAAGACCAATGCTTATGTGGGAGGGAGGAATTGGTGTTTTCAGGATTATTAATATTTGTAAGCTCTCCAGTGTATCAAGACTATTTATATTTGTAAGATCTTCAGTGTAAAGTTTCGTAATGTGTCAATAATAATGTTAGTTCCTGAACTTTACAGGGGCATAATTTTACAATCATTATTGGTAGGTATGTTCAGAAAAATTTTAAAATATTAGTCTAAATGTGACTACCGATTTGTGTGAAAACAATTAACTTCTACATATTGTTCAAGCTTTGAGGGCTTCATATTCCTTGTAAGAAAAAGTTTCTGGAAGCTTTTATTCTTCTATGTCTTCTTCATGTTTAAAAAATTATGTTGCTAATTTGCAGACGCTCATTATCCTCATCATTTTGCTCTTGTTGGCTCCTTATGTTATTCATTCATTAGGTATACTAGCAGCCAGATGCGTTCGTCCAGGCCTCAATAGTGAACCACTTCTTCCAAGAAGCTGCACATTGCACAGACTGAATTTTCTTCCAGGGCCTCCTACAAACAGTGGTATATTCAAAGTGTCCTCCATTTGGCATCGAATGTCAGGAAAGCTAGTTGGAGCAGAACACTGATGCACTTACATTATTTGTATTCAGGATCTCAGTTACACTCTGTACATTTCTCTCTCAAACTTACTATATGCTCCTAGGGTTGAGTCCTCAAGTTTCAGCTCTTAAGCTTAGAACAGTATTTTGCACTCCCACACTGTATCGACACTATGTACAAAGCAGACCCATTGACCTACTTTTGTGCTCATTTATTGGACATTAATAGAATTATCTTATCTATTTGTGACAAAGTTTCAGATAGATCATCCTTTTGATCTTAACCCGCGAATTAATATTATGTTGTAAAAGCCTTATCAGACATGAATCCGTCATATACCCCACTCCCCATTTATACACTTGCAAAACTTACTCATCTGGGGTGAAGAATGTGAAGAGCCAACCGGGGTCTTCTAACAAAGCTAAGTTTAACCTTTAATTTAATCATAGTAAGGAAAATAACACATATAACACAACAATTATTTGAGAATAGCATATAAATGAAATTGATTTACAGCATATTGAACATATAAGGAATTTGATCTGTAGCAATTTACTTAAATAAAACAACAAACAGAGGAATACCTGATCCGATGGTGTCATGTCCCCATTTTTATTCTTCTTCTTAGTACAGCCAGGATGGATTTCCAGGACAATGGATGGCCAAGTCAGTGGAGCAGGTTTATGTCATCAGGTGTCCCAATGGAGTTTTGAGGAGTTTTTATGGGATTTGATGGCATTTGCTTGGCATATTCCATCATCAGCACAGTTTGCCTTTCGTTCCATTGCACTCCGACAACTTTCAAAAATCAGCATTATTATTGGGCATAACTTAATTAATTATGTTCAAGGTGGCATTCCGAGGAGATTAATTGATGGAACACCTCAGTGTAATAGCTCGTTGGAACCGGAACGAGAAGATCTACATGATGGGAGTTTCAATGACCTGAGGAGAGATGGTGGCCAATTTACCCTTTCCCTGCATTAAAAAGAATATTTTATTTAAAATAAAAGAGGGAAAAGTGCTCCATGATTAAGATAGTAATAAAATAGAAGATGCTCCATCAGATCTATAAAAGTGGAGGACCAGGCCATTGGAGGACATCTTGGATTCAGTATTGTTTCTTGTATGAGAGGTTGAGAACCCGGTTTTCTACTCCAGCAGTACCTCTGGGACAGAAACCCTCGGGTGATTCAGTGAGAGTGGGCAAGCACCCATCTCTTACCTTGTTGAATCCATTTAGGGTCCACAGGTTGCAATGTAATGTTTTTCAATTGTTTTGGAGGCTGATTTGTGGCATTGTTGTAGATTTGTTTGAGGCCAGATTATCTTAGTTGTATGGGTTGTATATGCATGTAAAACCCTAGTTATCTAATATAGTAAGTCTAAGAGTTTTCTTATTCGTTGTGTTATGAGATTGCAGTGCTCTATTTGTTTATTTTTACATGGCAATATTCTATTTATGAATCCAATTTGTATATGGAGTTTTTCTATGTTAAAAATTCAAGCTTGTTCCAAATTTTTCTCATTTGTTACATTACAGTGGTATTAGAGCCTCGAACTTGGCTCAGCGTGGGGGTTTTTCCAGTTTCCAACTGCAACGATTATTGTCAGAGGGTTTATCAAAGACCTAGTTTTTGTAACAAAAATAAGAGCTTATTCAAAGAGCTCAACAAATTTTCTAACTAGCTATTCGACAAAATTTCTGAGAAATTGTTGGATGCATTCAACAAAATCACCAAACATCTGAATTTTGTTGCCATCGCATGATTTCGAGCAGTATCTTTTTTGTATGCAATTTTACCAAAGTTTTCTTTAAAGGAGCCGATTTATATATTTGTGAAGGCCGACGTATGCAGTTATCAAGGTCTGAAGGACCAATTAATTAAGGTGGTCAAATTTTATTATTTGGGCAAATTATAGTAGGGAGCAGCAAACTATTATTTTAAAAGGGGTCGAGTTCATGAAAGTCGTGCTCCTTGGCACCTGAAGCGGATCTACCCCTACGACCAAAAATTAATTTCTGGGCAGGCGTTTCCGATACGTGATTTTTTTCTTTTTATCACAGACCAAATTCCCCTGGCCTTTCAGCAAGTGCCATTTTCTTATAGAGGACAATTTCTTTTTAATTGGGGCCGAATTAAAGTAGCGAGCCCAATTTCCTTCAAAGCCGAGAAGGAACCAAAATCATCGAAAACGCAACTATTGGCAGAGGGACGAAATCAATTTTGGGCAAGGGTTTCTTAAAGGGACAAATCTCTTGTGATTGCAGAGCGAGTGAGAATCAGAATTGATCTCTTCAACGCTAGCATCATGACACTTAAATTAATCATTGTTGGAACTTGGGAGGCATCAATCGAGCAGCCGTCGTCTAGCACCAACTGTCGTCAGCAAGATTTCCTTGGCGTAATTTTTTTGAGCATGACCATTTTATTTATAAGTTGGGCATATGTATTGCAACAAGGTCGTTATATCTTCCATCGTGGAGACTGAGATCATAAGACACTTCTGAAGTCGTGTTAGAGCCATAGTCATTCTCGCTAGTGAAGGATTGATAGTGGTCTCAAACCTGTAGCTAATCAATCAGCAACGTGGAGATTCTCGATTTAATTCATGTAGCGGACCAAGAAGCAAATTTGAAGGCTGATTTCTATTTGTGGCATTGCTACCTGAGGATCGAATTAATTGCTACATTGCTAGGATATTGAAGTAAAGGAGCCCGAATTATCCAAATTAGTGGGAATTCAAGGTCAAATTACCCAAACCAAGGAAGAGGCACAGCCTGCAACTCCTAGATTTGATTTTTTATTCAGAGACCCGAAGTTAAAGTCTTGTTGTTGTTGCGGTTAAAGTCTTGTTGTTGTTGCGGTTAAATTCTTGTTGTTCTTGCGTTGACAAATTGTTGTGTTGTTGCGTTGACAAATTGATTCTTGTTGGAGGTCGAGTGGGCCTATGGTAGTTGTCTTTCCCTACTTAGAAGAATGATTGGAGGTCATCATTTTGCTCCAGATTAATTAATTCATGAGTCCGCATTGTTATCATTATTGTTGATTGGTTTCCAAACAGAAATCGAATTTTCTCAACATTTTCTAGATAATATGCTTCAGATCTGAAGTATTTCTCGCACCTGTAGTAGCCAAACTTGGGAGGACTGAGTTGGTCTCTAAAATCATTTTTCAGAGCATCTTGCTAGAGTAATTACAGTGGCATTCGAGCGCTGAACAATAAAAAATTTTGGCATTATGTCTTGAAGACACCATGTAGGATTTGCGTGGAAAACATTGGTCACAACTAAAGAATGGATCGAACCTCAAAGCCAAGTCACTAGTTGCTTGCTCCAAATCTAAATTTCCTTATGGGCTCACATCTTACATACCTGTAGCAGCTTATTGATAGATGACGAGTTGGTGTTTCTAGTAGCATCTCATCAGTGAAGGTTGAATTGGTTTTCAAGGCATCTCCAGAACAAGTTCTGCTGAAAATTAATTATTCCAGGTTCATTCCTTAAAATTTGCAAGCTTAATGTTTCACTGATTTTGTATTTCTGGGCATGCAATAATTAGTTAACATTCACTGTACATATCCTTTTAAGTAAGCTCGGAAGAAAACACCTACAATGGTATACAATCAAGATGTTTGACAAAAGACACCGGTGGGAATTTTAAATATAAACTAAGAAAATTGTTAAGGCTTGTAAATTGTTAGGATATTCCGACACATAGGAAATAATTAAGTATAACTTGGTCTAGTGTATAGTTAGGTAAAGTGTGATTCTTTAGTATGTGCTTTTTGTAACTTACAATCCAACGGTCACGATATGTTCTAGATATGAAGTGATCTAAAGATTCATTCTCTCCTCGGTATTACCGACACTTGATCCGTGGCTCAACACCCGATTGGTAAATGATCTTTATTTAAAGAGCATGGAGGGTCATTTGTAAGGTGACCATTCATGAGAGAAGCTTATGTAAAAAAAAAATCTTTTACATTAATAAAATCCCTGAAGTGGCGACGTTGGCTCGGGTTGTGGATTGTTTCCCTCTTTGAGGGTTTTAACCACGTCAAGAATACTAGTGTATTAATCTGTGATCTGTTTGTGATTTTGTTGTACTTTGGTGTTCTATCTGAGGAACTTACCCTGTAAATTCCTACATGGTATCAGAGCTATTCGATGGTCGCATCTGTTGTTGATCCAAATCTGAAGTCAGTACAACTGCATCTGACTGTCATTTCCTAGATCTACTATTTCTGACCGCTTTTGGGCCGAGAGGACTGCTCTATTGTGTTAGGAGCATTTGTTCCAATCAGGAACCCCTTTCGTTTCACGCGAAAAGGTTTCTGATATCCCTAGCTACGTCATTTTTAAGATCTGGAGGTATACAGTCTTTATTTGCAGTTATAGTTATTTATCTCTCTATTTATTTCGATTTATCTCTATAATTTTTTTATTTACGGGATCTATACCTTTCATTTCAGCGTATGCTCGTTGCCCCACGACTTTGTGCGATCTGGGCAAACCAGAAACAGAAAGAAAGGATTTTTCTCATAAATATGCTCTTTTCCACCGCCCCTTAGTGTGATCTCGGAAAATCAGAAACATAGAGAAAAATATTTAGTTTTCGGTCAAATCTAACTTTAAGCCGTAAGGCTTGGATTACTTTTTCTTGTCCATTTTGGGTTGTGTGGTTTTTTTTTGTTTTGTAGGCAAAAAAGGGGTTTTTCACGTAAGCATGCACTCTAAAGCTTCGGTGAGCAGAAAAAACACCCCCCTTCCTCCTTTCCAAAAATTACTAACCTTTTAAACTAGCTCACTTGGTCAAAAGTTACTTTATGAGAATAGAGTTCTTGGGTTCAAATCTTTCTTTTGTTGAGTTACTTTTTCAAAAAGCACATGTAACTTATGTTTTAAAGTTACTTTATGTAAAATTGTTCTCACCCATTATAAAAAGTGAGTCACTTATAATTCTAAAGTCTCTTTATCTTTTATTTAAGTTACAATTTAGTGGATAGTTCATAAAGTACCATTGTAAAAGTGACTTTCACTTATTTATAAAAGTGGATCACATAAAGTAATCTTTTTTTAAAGTGATCTAATTAGATTAAGTTTGGAAAGGGGGGATTTTTTTTTAAATATAACATTATAATTCACTTCCCAACATTCACGTAGTTCGTCAGCATCTTCAACAACTTTTTTTAAAATGCCATAACTTCATCCGAAAGCAATTTTTTTTAATCAGCCTAATTTTTCGAGATCTTTCCATTGGAACACTTAGTTTCAGCATCTACAACTTCAATTTCTTTCAAAATGGAAAGTCTATGCCTAGTTATTCTTGACAGCACCAACTACTTCCAATGGCTATCCTACACTGTGGATATACTTAGAAGTAAAGGTCTTTATAGAATAGCCTCAGGCCAAGAGTCTAAACCTAAAGATGAAGAGAACCAAGCCAAATGGGAAAATAAACAAGGTCAAGCACATGGGTTGATAGGGATGTCTATTTCTCCAGACCTTAGATTCCATATTGCAGAAATTGATACCCGCGATGAAGCAATGAAACAGCTCAATAAAGTTTTTGGAATTAAAAATGAAATTAGAGCCCATCAACTTGAAAATGAGTTGCTTACATTGACGGTTGGACCCTAATAGTTTTTCTTCCATTGAAGATTTTTTCTCCAAGTTCAAGACCCTTAGACTTCTCTTGGAAGGTGTTAAGGCTAAAAAAGAAGATGGTAGCCTTATCTATTCCATTCTTACTAAATTAGCACTAGCCTATTCTATGTTTATTTCCACCTTCCATTCTACTAGAGAAGCCTTTATTTCTCAAGGACAAGACTACAAGTCCCACTCTTTTGATGCATTTTGTGATTCTTTAATAAAAGAACAAGAAAAACTCTTACATCTTGGTCTTCTTAATACTAGAAATTTTTCTAAGAAAGCCTTAATAGCCCAACAGCAACCAAATTCAAAGAATCCTAAGAAGCAGCAACCTAAAAAGAATGGTCCTAAACAAAACAAGGGTCCTAAGCATTTCAGTCTCAAAATGAAAAATCAATTCAAGGAGACCGATAGACATTGTAACTTTTGCAATCGTGATGGCCGCTTAGAATCCAAATGCTTTAAGAAGATGGAAGCCTTGTAAGCAGCCATGAAAAAAGCATAACATCCATTTGGAGCACTCTTCAACTTCAACTTCATCTTCAAGAATAGCACTTTCTACATGTGGTTGTCAAGCATCACGGTCTGGTTATGCACTAAATGTATCTTTTTCTTCTCATTCTCATGAGTGGCTCATTGATTCTGGAGTTTCTTATCACATGGGCAAAAACAAAGCTATGTTTTCTTCTTTAAATGATTGTAACACCAGAAATATTTATGTCGGTGATGTTAGATCTCTTAGTGTTGTAGGGACTGGAACTATTCATCTAGACAATGGTCAATTTAATGATGTATTATGTGTTCCTACCTTATCCTACAACCTTTTATCTGTATATCAGATAACTCATTCAGGGGAAGGTAAAACCATCGAATTTTCACCATATGATGTTGTAATTAAGGACCTAAGAGATCCTAGACAGATTTTAGCTACTGCATTGATGATGATTCTACAAGGTTGTATAAGTTTAACTTTGGGTCATCAACTCTTCCCTCGATATTTGTTGTTCATAATGATGAAGTGAGCAAACTTTGTCATGAGCGTATTGGTCACTTAAACTATCGCTCCCTTCAAAATCTATGTAAAGAAAATATGGTGATAGGTCTTCCTATGGTATCTTGCAAAGATGATGTTTGTTTTGCATGTGTACTCAGAAAACATCATCGAGATAGTTTTGAAAAATGTGCCTCTTGGCATGCCTCAACCCTTTTACAGCTTGTGCATAGTGATTTATGTGGTCCACTTCCACTTGTTTCATTCTCTGGCTACAAGTATTTCTTAACTTTCATTGATGATTTCTTCAAACGCACTTGGGTATACTTCTTAAAACTCAAGACTGAAGTCTTTAACATGTTCTTGGCCTTTAAGGCCTTTGTTGAGAAACAATCTGGACATCAAATTCTTATGCTAAAATCTGATAATGGCAGAGAAAATGTTAACAACAAATTCATCAACTTTTGCACTGAGCATGGAATTTAATTGCAACATATTGTTCCATATACTCCACAACAAAATGGTGTAGCTGAAAGGAAGAATCACACCTTAAAGGAAATGGTTAATTGTATGCTTCAATATAAAGGACTTAGTCTTAATTTTTGGGTAGAAGCAATTAGTTGTGCAAATTACATAGTAAATCACACTCCTGCTAAGGTTTTAAAGAATATCACTCCAGAAGAAGCATGGAGCTCAATTAAACCAGATGTAAATCACTTTCGTGTTTTTGGAAGTGAAGCATGGGCCCATATTCTAGATGAGAAACATAAAGCCTTAGAACCTAAGAGGGAAAAATGTATTTTTGTTGGATATTCTGAGGATGTCAAAGGATATAGACTTCTTCGACCTAAATCCAAAAATGTTATCAATAGAAGAGATGTAAAGTTTGTTGAAAATATATCGGCCTACGAGCCTAGTTCGCTGGATGTGCCAACTCTCTCTATCCCTTCAACTTCTGAAAATATTCCTCCTTCAAATGATGACAACGAGGATAACAATCCTCCCCCAGCTTCTTGGGATCCTCCTTCAGCGCCTTAGCTTCCAAAATGGGTTTGCACTATCTCGGGATGCAACAGGTGTTCTTGCAAGTGATTCTACAGATCAGTGATAGAGCCTCTTCTTTACTAGCTCAAGCTTCAGCAAATTATGATCCTAACACCTTTGCAGAAGCTTCAGGCCATCCAGATTGGGACACAGTTATGAATGAAGAATATCATTCATTATTGGCGAATAATACATGGGACCTTGTTCCTCTTCCAAAGGGACGAAAACTTATTAGATGCAAATGGGTTTACAGAACCAAGTTTGGACCAAATGGAAAAGTTGATAAACATAAAGCTCGTCTTGTTGCTAAGGGTTTTTCACAAGTTGAAGGCATTGACTATACTGAAACCTTCTCCCCTATTGCCAAAATGAACT
>APFE030816060.1:51842-73958 GCA_000404065.3 Pinus taeda
GAACTCTATCCGCCTTGTTCTTTCCCTTGCTGCCTCTTTCAAATGGGAAGTCCATCAGATGGATGTTAAATCTGCCTTCTTGCATGGGGACTTGCATGGAGAAATCTATATGGAACAACCTCTTGGCTTCATACAAACAGACTTCATCCTTGTATGTTGACTTAAGAAATCCCTTTATGGTCTCAAGCAAGCCCATCGGGCTTGGTATGCCAAAATGGATAGCTTTCTTTTAGATATTGACTTTTCTAGGTGTCATTTTGACAATTTTGTCTACACTAAGAAAGTGGGCAAGTCTCTTATCAATCTTGTTATTTATGTTGATGATCTTATCCTTACTGGTAGTGATCCCAACCTTACAAACCATGTAAAATCCAGCGTTAAAAAACAGTTTGAAAAATGACAGACTTAAGACACTTGCAATATTTTCCTGGTCTTCAAGTCTTGCAATCCAAAGCAGGCATTTCCCTTTCCCAATCCAAGTATGCCTATGATCTTCTATGCCACTTTCACATGGAAGACTGCACGCCAGCCCCTTCACCCTTTCAGTCTGAAGCCAAACTTTCAGTCACTTGTACTTCCCTTGAAGTTGATGCAACCTTATACCATCAGCTTGTTGGAAAACTTTTATATCTGACCCATACCCATCCTGACCTTTCCTTTGTTGTTGGCCTTGTTGCTCAGTTTATGCAAAACCCACATGAAAGTCATTGGAAAGCAGCTAAACGAATGCTTCGTTATGTTCAACGTACAGTTCAGTTTGGAATTCATTACAGTGCAGAACCATCTCCTCTATTGATTGGTTTCACTAATTCTAATTGGGTTGGTGACCCTGATGATCGGAAGTCTACCACAGATTATATCTTCACTCTTGGTTCTAAACCTATTACATTGGCTTGCAAGAAACAAAGTGCCATTTCTCTTTCTTCAGCAAAAGCAGAGTATCTTGATGTCGTAGAAGCTAGTAAGGAAGCCTTGTGGCTTCTTCAGATCTTGTCAGAGTTTGGCTTTCAACAGCAGCATCCAACTACACTTTGGTGTGATAATCAAAGTGTCATTCAACTATGCAAAGATCCAGCCCAACATCAGTGCAACAAACACAATGAACTGCACATGCACTTCATCAGAAAGCTCATTCACGACCATGATCTTGAAGTGCAATATTGTTCAACAAATGATCAACTTGCAAACATCTTTACAAAGGCTCTCACAGAGGCGAAGTTTACTAAACTTCGATTTATGGTTGGAGTTCAGGAAGTTGTCACTAAGGGGGGATAGGCTCTAATGCCTCCTTCCTTCTCTTATTGTGTCATTTTGTACATCTTCAATCCTATCCCAAGTTGTTCTTAAGGGGGGATGTTAGGATATTCTGACACATAGGAAATAATTAAGTATAACTTGGTCTAGTGTATAGTTAGGAAAAGTGTGTTTCTTTAGTATGTACTTTTTGTAACTTGTAATCCGACGGTCGCGATATGTTCTAGACATGAGGTGATCCGATGGTTCATTCTCTCCTCGGTATTACCGACACTTGATCCATGGCTTAACACCCGATTGGTCCATGATCTCTATTTAAAGGGCATGAAGGGTCATTTGTAAGGTGACCATTCATGAGAGAAGCTTATGTAAATTTTCTTTCTTTTACATTAATAAATTGCCTAAAGTGGCCGCATTGGCTCAGGCCGTGGACTATTTCCCACTTTGAGGGTTTTATCAACGTCAAGGATACTGGTGTATTGATCTGTGATTTGTTTGTGGACGGTGTCCTTTGGTGTTCTATCTGAGGAACTTACACTTCAAATTGCTCATTAAGACATTACAAATGGCTTCTCTAAGATGCTCTTGTTGGTGCTTCTTGACTAGATTTACCACCCTGCCAACT
Source organism: Pinus taeda (assembly GCA_000404065.3). Taxonomy (NCBI): domain Eukaryota; kingdom Viridiplantae; phylum Streptophyta; class Pinopsida; order Pinales; family Pinaceae; genus Pinus; species Pinus taeda. The sequence continues at coordinate 53,722 of APFE030816060.1, forward strand.
AAGAATGTCTATCTGACTTCCTAACCTAGGAAACCTCAACAAGTTCCCTAGTCCTCTGAGCCCAAGTCCAACAGCAACTATCGTAGTGTATCCAAAATCAAAATCAAGCTTACAACCAAAGTCAATCTGCTCCATTCTCTACTTTCAAGCCTAGGGAAATAAAGACCCTCAAATACCAAAAATAAAGACCAAGGATTCCCCCTTTTCCTTTCATCCTCCATCCCTTTATGTCCCTCCCATTCATCCACCTCAACCACCTACCATTAATGCCATGAATAACCCCCATCCTTTTAATTTAATGACCTTGACTTTCCTTCCCATATCTTATCCAAAAATAAATTTGAGAAGACAACTTGGAAAACCTTTAGAAATGAAATATTAATATTTAATTCAAAAATCAATTCGAAGAGGCAATTTGTCAAACCTTGGGAAATGAATAATAATTAAATAATAAAAAATAAAATATTAATATTGTCTTTTCAGTAAACTAAAATTACTGATTCATAAGTATCTAATAATATGTATATATACCAATATTAGTTATTAATTATAAGTCAAGATTTTCAAGTTAATTAAACACTAATCAAGATTAGTCTTTAATCAAGCTTAACCATTTATTTTATCATCTAAATTTTAAGCTTTAGAATACTAGTGTATTTGTGCAAGGTGTGAGTATGTAGCTAGTATACGCATATCTTGTAGGTATACTAATAATACTTATTAGAATCTCAATCAAGCAAAAAAAATCAATCATTCAACAGGTAGGCTAAAAAGATAATATAAGATAATGGGATCAGGTAGGGCATTACAAAGAAGCAATCATTTAACAAGTTAAGACTGCAATAAGAACCAACCTGTTTATTTTTCTTCTTTTTCTTCAGTTTGGTCGTCTTACCAGATGCTTCATCTTTAACAGCACCACCCAGGACTACAGCAGGTTCAACCTCATCAAGCTGAGAAACAATTCATAACTGGTAAGAAACATAATATTATGGACTTGTGTGACCAGTGTACATGTTTTCAGACAAAAAGGAGGAAAAAATTAATTTTAAATTGCATCAATTAAAAAATTCAAACATTTTAGAAGCAGCCACTCAGATTTTTGACATGCAGAGAAAAGGTGAGTTCACATACTACATCAAGGTCCCAGAGCTCAATTTCAGGTTGCATTGTTCCAACAGCAACAAAATTTCCTGAGCATATCAATCATGCATATTAACTGACATGGATAACAAGTGAAATTGTAATCCTTAATTATCAAAATATCAAATTTCCTATGTTGCACATCATTTCGAAACAGTGGGGCAAGAAAATGAGCGAAGAAATTTTGGGGAGAGTTGAAACTGCCCCCTAAATTTTTCAGGGGACAGAAAAAAAGCAATGGAAAAAAAATTATTAAAGACTTGTATTTTTGACAATTCTCAAAAGCAAATCAAAAGAATATTCAGAACTCCCGAAAATTACTATCTAGGAATTTTAAAAATCAAGCATGATACATCATACATGATAAATACATTATACATCACATATACCATTCATGATTCCCAAAATGACAAAATGGGCACTCAACAATTAAATCATGAGTGCAGACTTCTTACTGGTTTATTTGTGTGCTTAGCAAACCAACTACAACTCTCTTCTTGCCTTCAAAACATGTGAAATGGTTGAAAATTGATAGGGTGGCAATTTCAATTGTTCAGCTTACAGTTAGTGCTGTGGTTTCATTTCCCCACTGTTTCTTTTTGCTTTATTTGCTAATCTGGCCCCATGAAGGCCCACTCTTGGCTGAGTAGGTGCTAACAGGGCAGAGAGAGAAAGCAATTGAGGTGAGGGGGTAGTCTTTTTGAATGACACCAAGTAGTGCTTTGGTGCCTGGGATTTTACACTTAGTGTTTGCTAGATTTTGTTGTAAAACTCACTAGTCAAATCCAAGTCATATTGACTTGACAAGTCTGATGTGAGAGTCTCGTAGTTTAGGGTCAGTTTTTTGAACTTTGTCTATAAAAAATGGATAAAACCCCAAGACTAGTGCCTACCCAATATTGGGAAAAATGGAGTTAAAATGCTGCATGCATGGATTTAAGAGGGCAAGTGCATAAATATGGAAGGCAAAGAAGGGCTGCTATAAATGCCACAAATCAGCCTTAGCTTGTTCAAAATTACTGCAGAAAATTAACCTTGGAGAGCTAAGGTTGCCATTTTTATAAAAAAATTATGAAGAGGAAGTGATTACTTTAGGCAACAATCTAGTTTGTTATATGCAAACTTGATATACCAACAATGAACATACAAGGGATTATATCCTCACGTTACACTATCTGAAAGGTAGATACTCCATCACAAGGCCTTCAAAACAAATTACAAGGGCTTCCTGAAGCAATAGACAACATGCTAAAGAATTGCACACACTAAAAACTCAAATAACCCTAGAAGAAAAGTCATAACTTCTAAAGATGGGAACACCTAAGGAAACTACTAAGAGGGCCACCACCTGTCACCTAAGTGGCTCACTTCTCACTTTAGGCTTTTTATAACCAAGCCAAGGGAGGAATCCCTTGGGCTAGTCCTATGGCTGAGAAAGGATCTAAGAACCTAGAACCAGGAAAACTAACTCATGAGTGAATTTCTTATGGATATGAAATCTACTTGCTGCTTGCAATGCTAGCCGAAATAAGTCCAAGTTGGACAAATCGAGTAGTATTAGAAGCAAGGACAAGGAAACTTCAATGAAAGGGGGTTTAATGATGATCAAGATTTTATTTGTTGATTTGATGTACCCAATTTGATGAAGTGTTCAATTACTTTAAGGGTCAAATGAAGTGTTGAACCTTGTGGTGTGATTGTAGAACTTCTAAAGTAACTTCAAGTGTTAAATGTTCAATCATGCCATCCTTATATTAATGTTGCAACCACATGGCTGATTTGCAAACCATTCAAGATAACACATCCATAGCTAAAATAAATTGTTCAACAAAGCAATTAATTAAACATTCCTTTTGAGTGCATAAAGTGTTTGAGATTATTATGTGAGATGAACACTACATACACTGTAAGGAAATTATTAGTGTTAGTGCTCCCTTGAAATTGTATTAATCATTAGTCATAAATCAATAATCAAGAGTAATAATATCAACCATTGTTTTAAGTTTTAACAATGCCATCAACACATCAAGTAATATAAATCGGCACCAATTATGAGATTCGATGGACTTATGACTGTGGGTTGCATTAGTGTCATCTTAAGTGAACATTGTAAGAAAAGATCCATTCACCATGTGCTTAAAGAAACACAAAAATCTGGCTTGAAATGGATAAAATCAAGACATATAACAGCTAGAAAAAGGCAATTAAAGTGTTGTCACTTCGTATCATACCATGCATAATTGTTTATCTGTGTTCTTTATAAGAAATAAACATTATTGATGGCCATGGAATTAAAATTAAATGTTCAGCTTAAGTGCTTAGCAATGAAGATTCGTCCACAATAAAGTTCAGATTTTTAAAGTACATAACCATGACCTTGCCATTATAAGATTGTGATTTTAGACTTGTGAACAAAGCGGTATAAATCAAATGTATGCTGTAAATGGATAAAGCAAACAGAATCAGAATGACCATAATCAACACCATTCCATTAACTAAAATTTCCATTCTTATAATCCCAAGTCTTCCCTTAAGTGTTTAAGATGTCATGTTCAAGCAATAAGGTGAATTTAAAAAGTTTTATGCTACTGCCCCATCCACAGTTTACTGCAGAAATTAAAAATAGCCAGCATCATTAAGACAATTAAATTAATGCCAATCAAAGATTAAAAAAATGCAATCATTAAAAATACCCCTTATGATTTCCTCAGGTGTGAGTGAGTTGAAGGAAATAAACTCAAATTGATCTAATCTTTAAAATTTCTGAAAATAATCCCAAAAGGGTTAGATCCAACGTTTAAAAGCAAGGAATTTCATCATTGGGCAATGTTCAATTCCCATAAGGGCCTAGCCTGAAGCCATGGGTGGTCAAACATGTGGCTGCACCTAGAGAGATTATATTAAATGGTCTCATGACCGGTGCACACATAAGTGGATCAAATCCCACCCCCATGTCCTCCTTTCTTTATAATCCCCAAAGCAAGTGAATAGTACAAATACCCCATGTGAGGATCCCCATCTCCATGCAACTACCACCTTCACTAATCATGAGGTAGGGTGAGATGATGAGGCTAGTCCATATGTGTGTTAGCGAGACAATGTGGGTAGTTAAGGGAAGTCATTTCAATTACTTATTACATCCTCTGACGATCATCCATGCACATGAACATTACAATAACCTAGCTGGGGAGCTCTTCACAACCAAGATGGTTGTCACCTAAGAATTATGGTTCAACAATTTTAAAAGCTCTATGAATTTGGAAAGACACCTTGTTTCGTCCTTCAATTGGGTAACTTACCCCTAGTTTTCATGCCTTTTTTGAAATGTCCTCTAGTCCAATAGTAATCTCATGTTGATTCTAGCCTTCACGAAAACCACTTGCTCTCTTCTGAAATTCACCCTTCCTTTGCTTCGCCATAGAGCTTGGCCTCATTCCCCTCTTTACAAACATGTTCTGATCAAGTGGCCATTCAGAAGCCAAAGTGCTCCCAAACTCTCTCCACTAGTCGACGTCTTCAATACCCCTTCCGGTCTTGTCTCAGTTCTTGCCATGGCTCCTCTTACACTCGCTAGGAAAGTAGAGTAAGGAGGGAGATCCCTCGCACATGGACCCAAGCCAATGTGGAAACCTCAACAACCTACAACTGGGAGCAGCCCTCCCATGCAGCCAAAGAACAGATGGATATGGTTGAACAGGAAGCCAAAGTTGAGGAATATTTCCCTTCTAATATTTAAGTAGAAGAGAACATGGGGCAATGGATTCTAGACATTGGGAACACCCACTCTCAACAAACTCAGTACATGCCAACAATGGATATCTATTGACAGATCAAAACCATCATGGGAAAAATTCTAGTAAAGCACAGTGAAAGTCAACAAGAGATGTTACCCAACATGAATGCCCTGTGGATGCAATTTACCAAGCTGGACAACAATGTCTTTGTGCTCACCAAAAAAATTTGTTGATTTGGACTTCCACAACAGCAATGAGGAGGAATGTGATATAGCACCCATCCAAGTGGACTCCCACATTGCTTAAATGATGTTTCTAATTCTAGTTTTTCTAAGTTTTTTGCAATTATGCAGACATGCTAGCCTTGCTACTAGTTTAAGTTATATTTCAATTACTAGTTTCTCAAATAGGCTTAAACTTGATTACTTACATAAACACTATATGCCAATGGTCTTATTACCCTGCATGTCAACAAGGGTACATAGAAACTTTCGTAACATTTTTCACCACCATTATAAGCCCAAGGCCACAAGTCAAATCATTGTAACAACCATGTGAAGTTTTGTATTAGGTATCCTAGGCCTCTATCTTGTTCTTGAATCGGTATCTTGTTGTCTTGGTCAAACCATGGTTGGTCCCTTTGTAGTCCACTATGGGTGTCTCTCGTCCTAATAGAGGATTGGAAACCCTCAGGTGATCTTACTTGGGAACTCATGGTTTTATGGGAGCTTTCTTTTGTATGGGTGATCACCAATGTATGGGCGAATCCAATCCATGTCAAGGTGCACCTGTCTTTACCACATGATTATGGTCTATAAAGTTTGTAGGTGGCCTGAGCTTTGGTGCAGTATTCCTCAGACAGCTTTCATGCATGGCAATCTTATTTTTTATAACTTTCACATTTCCCGAGGTAGTACAGGATCCCCAATGCAAAGTGTCTCAGTGGTCAAAAAGTCAACTTGATCTCAAAATGTTCAGTTTGATGAGAGGAGTCCATGCCATGTTCCATTTTTTAAATTAGAGGTGGCAATGGCTATTTATAGCCTAGTCAAACTTGGTCAACAAGTTAAAATAGGTTTCCAAGAGGTAGAACATGGGGAGCGTTGGGCAAAATGATGCATGCATTATATCAAAAAGGTCGACTCAACAAGAGGAACAAAACCCATGTTTCATATTTTCCAAATCCTCAAGGGCACTAGAGATCATCCACTTGGGTGTGATGACATGGCAAAACAAATTTCCAAGCGGCATAACATGGGTAGATTTTGTTAGAAATTGACATGTAATATGTCAAAATTGGTCCACATAACAAGAGGAACAAAACCCATGTCTCAGTCTCTCCAAACTCCCAAGAGCGTTAAAAATCCAACACAAGGCATGATGACATGGCAATGCAAGGCATAATTTAGTCAAATGAAGCAAGACACAAATGAAATCAAGCCAAGTTACAACAAACCCAAGTGGCAGAATTGGCAAAATTATCAAGAGGTTGGAGAACTGGAAAAAATGTGGTCTTGTTTGAGTTAGTAAAAGTATAAGTCAATTCAAAGTCACTATTGTACAAGTCACCTAACCGTTAGAGGGTCTATCTAGTCATTGGATACTTCATGGACCAAGTACTTGAGTAATGGACCAAGAAAGTAGTTGTTAGAAACTTAAAAGACAAATTATTGCTCCAAATGACCAAGTCGAATTTCCTCCAAGGAAAATAAATGCAATGTTGAGCTACTATTACGTACTACTTTCATTCTTTGACCGTACCAGGCCTTTAGGAAAGGGATTCATGGATCAAATTGAGAAATTTATTGAAGTCGACCCCGTAGAAAGCAATTAAAAAGTTGTAATGAAATATTTTATGGGAAAAGTTACTACGTTTTCAACTTGTGGATGATTAGTAAAATAATATTTGAGGGACTCCAACTAGCCGTTATCTAGTCATTGCAAATTGTTCTATAAAAAGTTTACCTTCCCTCATTGTATTGTTCTTGTGTCTATTGTGGCCACCAACAACCCCCCTCCTTATGAAGTGTTATTGCTAATACTAAATAAGTGCGGACCCTCAGTAAAAAATTTTAAAAAATCAATTAGTGTTATTTTTCCTTTTAGATGAAACTTACAACATCATGGACTTAGGAAAATACCTTTGAAGAATCTAAAAAACCTAAGTTTCATAATGAAGAAAGTAAATTCACTCCTTACGAGATATCACATCACGCAAAGAATGATAGGGTACCTTCTAATGAGTTAAAATGATAAAAAACGCGAGATTGCGACGCGAACTTCATCGCATCGCATACATTAAAGAAACACTCACATTGAAAAACTTTAAAATCGCCGATATGCGATATCGCATATCGCGCATCGCAAAAATCACATGAATTACACATAAGGATTATAACGATTAAGCGATCTGCGATACTGCGACGTTGCGATACTGCGACCTTGCGATAGAACAGCACGATGAAATTGTGATAATGCGATATCGCAAAGCAAAATCGCAGGACCTCTCCATCGCAGTTGGTTCTGGCTCATTATTCAAGAAAACTTTTTCTAAGCCAAGAATTGGTCATGCATTTTAATGCGAATTAATGAGTTGTTGCCAGTTGTTAATGAAGTATGGTGTTGTGTATTTCGAAGAACTAGTTCACGTAAGGTGGCATGTTTTGCATATCTTCGGCATTTAAAGTTTTCTTGTCATTATTCTTTTTATCATTACTTCCACCTCGAATGTAAACTGCAGGAACGAAGGACAAAGCATTATACAAGGCAGTATACAGAAAATTATGAGAAGGAAAGGCAGCGCTCCAATGTCCTTTTCGAAAGGCACACCTAATCCACTTAAGGGAGAGAAAGAGCCGCAAAACTCTTCTGGGCATCCATCACAGATTTCTCATATACAGCCATGGTTGAATGGGTACTGAACAATGCCGATAACAAAAACAAATAGTTTAATGCTCAGGGTCAGGAACTCACGGAACCACTATTTTTACAAATTTTGAGCTTTATACCCAATGAGAGAAAAAGGCGCAAGAAGTGAAAAACGCATCAGGGAAGCCCAGATCAAGAAAAAGAAGCAGTTTCTGATGCGCGATTAGCGCTTAGCGCTAATCGCGCATCGCTGAGAAAACTTGCTCAAAAAGGAAGGCTCCTAATTACTCAATCACCTGCAAGCCCCGAAAATTGCAAGAAAGCAGCGATAGAAACAAACTGGAAACAGAAAACTAAAGGAAAAGCAGAAGCAATCCAAGGATTAACCAAGTTGAAATGGGATTATTACCAGGTATACATGGTAATGCCACATAGTCATTGGATGACTCTCAAGTATATCATCAATTTTACTGAGCAGATAATTCCATCTCTTTCCGATTATGTTTGCTTAACTCAAACAAAGACGGAAGACAGTCAGCCGACTCCACTCAGGAAAATACTGAATGCTTGCGACGTTAAGGAGCAAATTTAGAAAATAGTTAGATATTAGATTTAATTTTAGAAATAGTTTTGCTTAGAAAGAGGACGGTCATTTAAACCGAATCCTCCATTTCTGTAAATAAGTTATTTAGTTAGTAGTATTTAAACCCTTCTCATGCATTTAGAGAAGGGTCCAGAAATTTATCAAAAACTTGTCCTCAGAACATGCACTTTTGCACCCTCAGAGGAGGTTTTGGTTAATGAATGGAACAAGGTTTATTTGATATTTGCATTTGATATCTGCTACTAATGTTGCACTTCTGTACTCTTAGTGGATGTTAAATCAAGGAGAGATAAATCAATTGTCGCTTGAAGCTCATGAGTAGGACTAGTTATAAATGGTACTTTTATCTCTTAACTATTTCTGCTTATGCATTAAAGTGATATTCAGTTTTCAGTTGTTTATATATTACAGCATGGATGTCTGAGTTATCATTTGGCACTTTTGTACGGTGATGACTATTTGTTTATGTTTAGTGTATGAATAGCTTATTTATGTGATAATTTTTCACAATTGTTTCGTCTAACTTCTTATACGAATTAGTTCATCTTTATTGAATTCCTTTCTTATGATAGCTGAATGATCTTTATTGTTATTGTTTGAGATCTTTTTAGATCGCATAGAAGAAAGATCACACCCCGGGTTAGCATAAATTTCGATGTTTTTCTATTTATTAGAATACAATAGCATAGCATTAGATTAGAATTAGGATAGAATTATTCCATTTAGAACAGAAATGCCCATCTTTCTCACACACACACACTGAATTGGGAAATTGGTCCCATATCCCCAGTCGGACCCGCTATACCAAACGGATAAGGAGCTGCCAACCAAGGTCTGGACCAGGCGAGTATCCCCCTTGTTGTTGACCCAATTTTCGGAGCCTTCAATAGAAACGAAACGACTCAATGCTCAAGTACACATAAAATGTAAGTTAGACACAATGTGTAGATAACATGGGGAGTTCCTTGTATTAGCTTGATCAACAAATATACATGATGGCACAAATCCAGCTCGGAGCTGAGGACAATACAAAATTACACAGTGAATGAAATTACAACTTAGATCACTCCTTGGTTCTTCCTACAGTCTACATTTTATACAGTCTTTTATCCTTAGCTCAATTATGGTAATTACAGTATTTCCTTATTCAAGCCTTTCGGTTGAATGGACTAACAACTAATATTACAAAAATAGCTAATAGTTATAATGGAACGTGAACTTTGTTGGCCGTAAACCATCCTTGACATGTATCCCTAACTATACGCCATCGATATCCAACCTCGGTTAGTCCGCAACGAAACTAGAAATAGTGGATGAAAATCTCCACATGGAAGGATTTGAACTGTTACAGAGATCTCAGAGAAACATCATTGGCAGTGTAGTAATATTCTTGCATTGATCATGCTAACTCATAATCAACACTTAGTTCTTCAATTACTTTTAGGAAATTAAACATAAGTTACAAGAGATACTAACAGGCATGAAATCTATGTAAAAATAATTAATAAAGAATTTAATAAATCTTAATTATGAAATATGAAGCATATGTAGGAATAGATGATTATCATGGACTAGTGCAGGAATGAGAGGGTTAAGTAGAGATAAAAAAGAGGTTAAAGTTTATGGAAATGGGGTAAAAATAGAGTAATTTGGGACACCAACATCCTCCCATCCCTAAGTTGTTGTGTGTCCTCACACAACGTTTTACCATCTGCAAAAAATCTTCAAAAATGGGTGGCCAACTCTCAATCCTATACTTCAATACTTATTCTTGCTTTCACTACCTTTGGATTTTTACCTCGGGCTCTTTTCAGCTAATTAGTCACCTTCTTGAGGCATTTGTAGCATTTGGAAGCCTGATACTTCCATACTTTTACTTGTTGTTTCTACTTCGTGACCTCTGCGAGCAGCTCTACCTCACTTTTCTTTTGCCAATTTTGCTCCTTCATGACCTAGTTCAGAGCCTCCAGGTCATGAACTTGCTACTCCAAATCTACTATTTGGTTATTGAGGTAGAGAGTAGATGGTTTCATGCTCAGACCTTCTGGTGTGAATACCTTCTCTGCAACGGACTCAAAAGAAGTCCTGTCATTGTCAAGATCAAGGTCATCCAATGTTTGCATTATGACGTTGCCAAACGTTTCTATGCCTAGGGTTTTGGTGCCCTCCATAACCTTCGTGCCAAGGGTTTCAACACCTTGCGCAATCAACTCCATATGGTTTTTATTGCTCTGTTCTTCCAATTCTTCATGGGATTCAATACCCTATTCATTTAAACCAGCAGGGGTTTCAGTACCTTGTTCCTCAAAAACGACAAGGGCTTCAGTACCCTGTTTCTAAAGTATATTGAGGGTTTCAATGTCCTGTTCATTGAAATTAACAAGGGTCTCCATGTGCTATGCCTCATCATCCTCGTGACCATCTTCTTGAACTTCACCTGCACTTGGTGTCATCTTCCTCTTTCTTAATTTGTGAACGAAGGTAGACAACAATATGTCATATTCCATGTTCTCCCTGTTTACCACACTATGGCCTGTTGCATCTACAAGAAATGAAAGGTTATGATCTTTAGGTGAAACTTGCGGTGATTTAGCAATCACAATCAGGGAGATTGACTGATTCGTCCCTGGAGAGACAGTCTTCTTCCTCGTCGAGGTTTTTTTTTCTTTCTTTTCTTTGCTGAGGGAAGAGTGTTTTTGACATACTTCTTTTCTGCTTGCATCGGCTTGCTTTTACCTTTTTTCTTGGCAGGGGATGATGTCTCTACCTTATTTTTATTGCTTGTACTCTTGCTAGCAGACTTCCCTGCACTCCTTGCTTGAAACTCCTTCAAGAATGACTCTTAGGTCACTCTCTTTTCTTTCGAAACTTTCTTGATGAGGATTATGATAAGCCCATGATGCTATAGCTTATTCACGACTTGCCTTGCATTCACACTATGCACACCATTCACCATTTACTTGAGAATTTTGAGTAGGCAGTAAGGGAAATTAACAATTTTTCTCAACTCAAAGTGCAGAAACAGTCGAAGGTGATACATGAACGCTAATGTATAATGTCCCTCGTAGGTCACAAATTTCTGCAATATGTACAAGAGGTCTCCCGATTTCCCGATCATGGCACTCTATGGAAGTCCCTTCTTCCAATCAACCTTAAGCTTTCTGTCAACCACAAACCAATGCCATCGTTTCTTCCCAAGCCACGCCTTTTTTAACCACTGCTCCCTTGTAGTTGGCAAGCCTATAGCTTGCGGAATGGACTCTTCCATGACTTTGAATTCTAATGAGCTGACCTTGACTCGGCCTCCTTTAAACGTCTTCACGAAATTCGGTACCATAACCATGTCGAAACTGTCGAACTTCTATAAGAATGGAAGGAACCTAGATTCTTGCAATAGTGCAAGAATGTTCTGGTATTCCGTGGTCTGCTCGATCTCCTTCAAGGATGATGTCTCATTCCTTATAGGTGCCATGTTTGAATTACACTTCACAATTCTTGGTCACAACCTCAAAAGGATTTCGGTGAGTGATACCAACAATTGATGAGAGCTTTATGACGGAGTTTCATCCATCCTCCATCTTTTTAGTCCCACCCAACCAATCATGATGAAAACATCTCGTTGGATTAGATGTAGATATGTATCAACCTGCTACGAGTGAGAAATAATGATTGGATGTGGCAGAGGCTTATGCGGCAGTGATGAAACAATCATAATGACTGGGTTACAAGGAAAGATAATAATGAACAAGTAATGTGAGATTGTTTCAAGGGAGATGAATATAGGTTATCAGACAATCAGTACTATCCCACAATCTACCTCATAATTTAATTAAGGCATATTTCAATACTCATTAAAAAAATTAGATTTTAGAACCCAATATATCTTGCACTTTAAAAAATTTCCTAAGTTAGTAGATGATAAAACAAAGTATTAATTAAAATATATAATACTATGATCTATCAGTACTCATGTGCAGGGTAATAAAGTTCCATAAACTTCCTTCATAAGACACTCCTGGACTGTGTGAAATTTATTTTACACTTGCTTCCACAGTTGGCTGCGTTCCTGCATTGATCTTGCTTGCACTGCACCATGCTTGCACTGCGCATCTTGCACCAGGGATTTGACCAAAAGAAAAATTCTGATAGAACATAATTATGTAGTTGGATTAAAAAAAAATTGCCTCAATATACAAAAAATGTTTTATTCGCCATACTTTGGTGTTTCATAAGCATGCCTTTTGTATTGACTGCATCAAATTCTACAATCAATTTATGAGGGAATAAAGAAGTGGAAAAAGTGTAATTTTTAGAATGGGAAGGAACATTACAACAAGGATTCCAAAAATAATATCACCAAGAGGGATAAACGAAATGGGATGTGGAAAAAAATTAAGGGGAAAAGAGGGATTTTACGAAATCAGGTAGGTTAGTTTTCTTAGAAGAAAGAGGAAGGTAATTCATTGGGGATTTTAGAAAAGAAAATAGTGGGAATATTTGAAACGGGAAATAGAAGAAAGGTAGAGATGTTTTACCTTGAAAATCTTCCTACACTGGTGCCATAAAAAGTAATTGTAGCGGGAATTAAGCATTTACTTGGACAAAAAATTCCCATGCTAGTTACCCCAAACTTAGGTAAGGGCTCGGTTTCTCGAACCTGCTTCTTCTTGGTGGTAGCAAGCATATCTAAATATCAAGTAACATTCCCTTTTTATTAAAATTTTGATCTTCCTATTAGCATGTTGGTTTTCAGGTTGATCCTTCTGCAATCATGTCAGTCAACTGATTTTCATAATTACAGGAATTTTTTTTCTTTTTTTATAATTTTTCTTTTTGTCATTTTTTTCTTTTATTATTATTATTATTATTATTTTTAATAAGGACAAGAAGGAATCAAATCTTCAACAAGTTGGTGTTGCTACCTACCAACTCCTTTTCAATTTGCTGTTGGAGTTGCTGCATAAAATCTCCTTTAGTAAGGGGTTGAAAATATACCTTCAATCTAGGCCCATTTACCAGGAACACAAAATTCCGTCCATCAATAGTTTTAATTTCTACCGCTCCATTTTCAAACACTTTGACCACCTCTAAGGGTCCCATCCAGCGTGTGTGGAATTTTCCTTTAAAATATTTGAATCTAGAATCGTAAAGGAGTACCCAATCACTTGGTTGGAATTGTTTTTTCTGAATGGACTTGTCATGCCACTTCTTGTGCTGCTGTTGAACCAAGATGTTCTACTAAAAAACATCCCGTTGGAATTCATCTAACTCATTCAACTAAAGAAGACGCTGCTATTGTGCTTCAGAGAGATCTAGCCCCAATTTGACTGCAGTCCTGAAAGTCTTAATCTGGAATTCTATTGGCAAGAGGACTTGTTTTCCATACACCAGCTCATATGGTGTGCGTCGTGTGTTGTTTCTCCAAGTGGTTCTGTATGCCCACAATGCTTCTAGTAATTTGTCAGCCCAATCCTTTCTATGAATATTTACCATCTTTGTGAGGATGGATTCAATCACCTTATTTGTGGACTCCACTTAACCATTTTCTTGCGGGTGATACGGTGTAGATTTCCTATGCCGTATCTTGTACTACTCCATATCACCCTGTACTAGATTAGAAAATAAACTGCGGTCCATTATCAGAAGCAATTTCTCTAGGCACAACAAATCTAGTAAATATTTCACTAAAAAGAAAATCAACAACAACTCTTTTAGTAGCAAAAGAAACAACTTTAGCTTCTACTCATTTTGTAACGAAATCTGTACAAACCAAAATATGCTTTTTATTTAATGATGTTGGATTTATTGGTCCTACGAAATCAATGGCCCATTTTTCAAAAGGCTCAATCATAACCTGAGGACATAAATGCATTTCATTGGTTTGATTAGGCTTGCCAACTTGCTGACATATATCACACCGCTTGAAATATTGTTTGGCATCCTTAAACATGGAAGGCCAAAAATAGCCAGCTCCTAACACTTTATATGCAGTCCACTTATCGACAAAGTGACCCCCGTAAGGTTCATCATGGGTAGATTTTAAAATATCAAACACTTCTTCCTCTCTTACACATCTACGAATAATGAGATTTGCTTCGATGTAAAAGAGGTCTCCTTGAATCTAGGAATATGCAGCACTTTTCTGTATGATATTCCACTTTTCACGAGCGGATAAGTGAGGTGGTAATTTTCCAGTGACTAAATAGTTTGTTGTTTGTGAGAATAATTTCAGAAAAATCACATAAAAAATCATTTGTCGATGCGTTTCGAACCAACCAGTGTGGTCCTGACGATGAACCACACTGGTTGGTTCGAAACACATCGACAAATAATTTTTTATGTGATTTTGCCAAAATTATTCTCACAAATAAGATTATGGATCACAGAAGTCTGAATTCTTTAATAAATAGTTAGTTATTTCAGCAAACCATGGGGATTTTGTTGACACAACAAAAAGATGTTTGTTAGGAAAATCATCATCAACAGGAATTGTTTCACCAGGATTGTTTAATATTAAAAGATAATCTGCTACTAAATTCGATTTTCCTGGTCTATCAACAATGGTAATATTAAATTCATGTAACAATAATAACGACCTAGTCACCCTACCATTAGTTAATAGTTTATTCATCAAATATCTTATTGCAGAATAGTCAGTATGTACAAAGATTTCATATCCTGTAATATAATGTCTGAATTTATTAATGGAAAAAATTACAGCTAAAAAATCTTTCTCAATAACCGTATAATTTAGTTCAACGAGTGACAAGTTTTTACTAATGAAATAAATAACATAATATTGTTTGTCTTCTTCTTGTCCTAAAGGTGCACCAATAGCAGTATTTGAGGCATCAGAGGAAATATGAAATGGTAGGGACCAGTTTGGTCCTCTCAAAACTAGTGCTTGGACTAGTTTTTCCTTCAATGTCTCAAAGGACTGTTGGCAAGCTGTGGACCAAGAAAACTCACTATCCTTAGCCAAAAGTTGGAAAAGGGGGGTAGATATCCTTGACAAATTCTCAATGATTCTCCTATATTATCCTACATGTCCTAGAAAACCTCTCAGTTCCCTTTGAGTTTTGGGTATAGGGAGACTCAAAATAGTTTCTATTTTTGCAGGGTCAACCTGGATACCTTTATCAGAAATAAGATGGCCAAGAACCACCCCCGCCTTGCACATTAATCTGCATCTAACTTGTTGACATCTATCACACCGCTTGACATATTGTTTGGCATCCTTAAACATGGAAGGCCAAAAATAGCCATCTCTTAACAATTTGTATGCAGTCTTCTTATCGACGAAGTGACCCCTGTAAGGTTAATCATGGGTAGATTTTAAAATATCAAACACTTCTTCCTCTCTTACAAATCTACGGATAATGAGATCTTCTCCGGTGTAAAAGAGGTCTCCTTGAATCTAGGAATATGCAACACTTTTCTGTATGATATTCCGCTTTTCACGAGCGAATAAGTGAGGTGGTAATTTTCCAGTGACTAAATAGTTAGTTATTTCAGCAAACCATGGGGATTTTGTTGACACAGCAAAAAGATGTTCATAAGGAAAATCATCATCAACAGGAATTGTTTCACCAGGATTGTTTAATATTAAAAGATAATCTACTACTAAATTCGATTTTCCTGGTCTATAAACAACGGTAATATTAAATTCATGTAACAATAATAATGACCTAGTCACCCTACCATTAGTTAATGGTTTATTCATCAAATATCTTATTACAGAATGGTCAGTATGTACAAAGATTTCATATCTTGTAATATAGTGTTTGAATTAATTAATGGAAAAAATTACAGCTAAAAACTCTTTCTCAATAATCGTATAATTTAGTTCAGTGGGTGATAAGTTTTTACTAATGAAATAAATAGCATAATATTGCTTGTCTTCTTCTTGTCCTAAAGGTGCACTAATAGTAGTATTTGAGGCATCAGAGGAAATATGAAATGGTAGGGAACAATTTGGTCCTCTCAAAACTGGTGCTTGGAATAGTTTTTCCTTCAATGTCTCAAAGGACTGTTGCCAAGCTGTGGACCAAGAAAACTCACTATCCTTAGCTAAAAGTTGGAAAAGGGGGGTAGATATCCTTGACAAATTCTCAATGAATCTCCTATAGTAGCCCGCATATCCTAGAAAACCTCTCAATTCCCTTTGAGTTTTGGGTATAGGGAGACTCAAAATAATTTCTATTTTTGTAGGGTCAACCTGGATACTTTTGTCAGAAATAAGATGGCCAAGAACCACCCCCGCCTTGCACATTAATATACATTTTTTGTCACTCAAGGCGAGATGATATTCTTGGTAGTGAAGAAGCATTTTTTCTAGATTCTTGAGGACTTCCTGAAATGAATCACCAAACATAGAAAAGTCATCCATATAGATTTCTACACACTCAAGGTCAGCAAAACTAGCCAACACTGCCCTTTTAAAGGTAGTCGGGGCATTACATGGCCCAAAGGGAAGCACTCGGTAAGGAAATGTACCCCATGGACATGTAAAAGTGGTTTTGTCTTGATCCTTAGGTGGAATTTGTATCTGGTTATACCCGCTAAAGCCATCTAGCAAAGAAAAGTACTTCTCACCAACAAGGGTATCAAGTACTTGATCAATGAAAGTAAGGGGGAATTAATATTTGAGAGTGGATTTGTCCTGTTCTCTTTAGTCAATACAAATGCACCATTTCCCATCTTTTTTTGGGACTAATACCAATGGAGATACCCACTGGCTATCAGAAATAGGATTTGTAAAATCAACATCTAAGAGTTTTTGCAATTCTTCCTTTACAACATCTCTTAGAGCTAGGTTCATTCACCTTTAGGGTTGTCAGATAGGTTAGGATCCATCTTGAATATATATATGGTGTGTAAAAGTTTCAGGAGGGATGTCTTTCATATCTTCATAGCCCCATGCAAAGGCATCAAGATGGTTTCGCAACAAATTCACAAGCTGCTCTAGCTGGGAAGGATCTAAGTTTGAACTGATATGTAAGGATTTACCTAGACTAATCTCAACAAGAGTGGTGTCAGGCTCAAGAGTACACAAAGGTGTTGCTAGAGATCGTGGCAAGGGAGGTAGAGAGTCATATCTTTCCTGAAAATCTAGACTAAAAATCTGACTCAATGACTCAAAATTAGGCATGATGTCTAAATTATTCAGGAATTCTTGAATCTCACCCTCCTATGAGAACTCAACATTTTGAGGTATCAAGGAAACAAGCTGAGTCTCCTCATCACTATTGTAGTCTAACCATAAAGTGTCTGGGAGCTTCCGAATGGATCTAGCGGGTGTATACAAGGTGACCTTCTTCCTGGAATCTCCATGGGAAATGTACATGCCACTAGAACGACATCCGATATAAGCATCCGTCGTGGCAAGCCATGGTCGTCCCAAGATCAAGGGATGTCCTCCCACAGGATTCTTTTGCTGAAGCACAATGAAATCTGTGAGATATTCCCAAGAGTCTAGCGAAACAACCACATCATTGAACACCCCTTCCGGATTGATTTTAGATCTATCTGCTAGTTCGAGCACAGTGGGAGTAGGACAAGTATGGAGCAATCCAAGTTGATGCATGGTTTGCTTGGTCATAGTGTTACTAGTTACCCGTAGGTCTATAAGTACATTGGAGATGAGTACATCACATATCTGGATAGAGACAACAGTTTTTTTGGGGTTGGTATATTTCTCCATGTGCATACACCCCATCATTAACTATGCTGCTCTACCAACAAATTGAATAGTTTGAGGTTCTAATCTTCTCCTTCCTGGCTTCTTGAGACAGATTTCCCTAATGATTTTTGTGTAGATGGGGATTTCTTTAATATATTGGAGCAAAGGTATGTTGGCATTATTATGCATATGTTGTACTTGATGGAAACCCACTCATCTCAGATGATAAATTATAAGTGCATCAATGTTATTTTCTAGTTTCACAGGTGCACTGATCAGAAGATGCAGTCATCGGCAGGTTGCGCAGGAGAACCGTTGAAAAGGTGCGGTCATGTTCGCAGGTCTTTCGCACAAAAGATGCGAACCTAAAATACATGAACTTTCATGCAGAGAAAATCGCGCATCTTATGTTTGATCCATGATATTTAGTCTGATGTCTTTGATCCTATGGTTTTGGTTCATGGTTTTGCATCTAAAATATTGAACCTAGGTTTTGGATCCATAGTATTGGTTCTCAATGGTATTGATCCATGGTTTGAGTAAGGCATTGGCTATAAAAAGGGAAAGGAGATCAATTGCCAAGATACAAGTGTGTTGAATATCTTAAGAATAGTAAGAACTGAATTTTTGATAATCGGTTGATGAGTTATAGTTGAACCTGAATTAAGAAGATACCGGAGCATTATAAGTCAGATCTACTGATGGGTCGAGATCTCTTTGGTGCTTAAATGGATCTGTGAATTTGATGGTTTTGGGTATTTTTGAGGACTGATAAACTATCTATATCCGAAGGTGTGCAGCGCTAGAGAAGGCATAGGTGCAGAGGTGCGCAGCACCAGAGGAGGCGCAGGTGCGGAGGTGCGCAGCACCAGAGGAGGCGCAGGTGCGGAGGTGCGTAGCACCAGAGGAGGCGCAGGTGTGGAGGTGCGCAGCACCAGAGGAGGCGCAGGTGCGGAGGTACGCAGATCAGAAGACGCCACAGGTGCGGAGGTGCACAGAGCCCACACATCGCAGGTGCGAAGCTGCGCAGGCCACAGACAGAGAAAGTGCGGACATCTGCAAGTTACTACTGGTGAATTTGCGGACTTTTCTTGAAGTATGTTTTAACTGATTTTGTCTATTGCTGCAGTGTTCTGGGTGTAGACTTGGTGTCTGGTTACTGGTATTGTTTGTCTAATTATAACATTCTGAGAAGATATTGGTTAATTGATTGATGCACATATACTTGCTGATTACTTGGATCTAGTCTGAAAATTGATGAAACGTGGTCCTTGGAAGGAAAGAGAAGGTAGTAGTCTTCTGTAGGTCAGCACCTACATACTAGTATCTTAGCTAGTACAAGAGCTAAGGGGGTTGCAACTCCCTTCCAGGAGAAGCTGGAAAATAAGAGAGGGTTGTAGCTCTCTGCAAGTTGCAGCCTGCGTACTGGCAAAGGACTGCACCAGTACAAAATCATTGTAAAAATAAGTTTCTAATTGAAAGAAGATAGAGACATATTGCAGCAGGTGGTTTTCACCCACATTGGGTTTCCACCTTATATCTGGTGTTCTTTGGTGTGACTGTCTATATTTCTTGTTCCTTTTCATTATTATATGGTTCTGACTTACAGATTAATGGTTAACATCTAAATAGTAAATTACATTAAAATCTGGAAGGTTTATACAAGTTTCATTAGTTAGATTTGCAAGTGTTTATTGAAAAAGATTTGATAATAATGATTCACACCCCCTCTCAGTATTATTTCCAACAATTGGTATCAGAGCAGGTCCTTCAGAAGTATCTTGATCGCTTGAAGGAAGATCTATCATCACGAGCAACTACGAGAGAGAAGCATTGATCAAGCCACCAATTTTTGATGGGACCAATTTCGTCTATTGGAAGGTAAGAGTCACTGCCTATCTTCAATCTCTTGGTACAGAAGTCTGTTGGCATTATGATTCTGGTATGGCTCTATGATACAGATGTTGTACTTGATGGAAACACCCTCAAGTGGCAATGCACTGATCAATATCTCAGAATGTTGGAAATTAAGAAGTACGCAGGAGAATAGTTCAAAAGATGCATACCCGCAGGTACGTCGTGAAGGGACTGCGGCCGCACACGCAGGTCACCCGTTCAGAAGGTGCGTACCCCCAGTTCACTTACTTCAAGGCAGGGAAGCGCGCTCATGTGGGGTTTTTCCTATATTTGGCTTGTGGTATTTAGC